>JARYGA010011540.1:0-49746 GCA_030545235.1 Helianthus tuberosus | reverse complement strand
AGCTTTCATCACAGAGATGAATTTTGTCGATCGGGTTGGCTTATCTCCTTTGATTGTGATCTTTCCACCACTTGGTGTACTTAATTGTACTGACTTTTGATCACATAAAATACCGGCACGATTGGTTACCAACCAATCCATTCCTAATACGACATCGAAATCGGCCAGATTCATTGGGTAAAGGTTAGCAAAGAAATGATGGTTTTGGCTTTCTATTCTAGCTCCCTGTAAGATTTCACTTATCTTAACGGATTCTCCGATTGCTATTTCTACCAGACAATCTTGTTGAAGTTTGACTGGTCAAGAAGTTTTTAGAAGAAGTATTGATAAAACTTTGGTTTGCACTAGAGTCAAGCAATACTTTGGCAAAAATATTATTAACTAAGAACGTACCGGCAATCACATCAGGAATCATCTTGGCTTCCTCAGCTGTCAGAACAAAGGCTCTGGCATTCTTCTTAGAAGCTTCAGCTGTCTTACCCTTGTTGGTCGTGGCTAGAACTAGTTTCGGACAGTTCGGTTTGATGTGACCAGCCTCTCCACAATTGTAGCATATTCCGGTGATGTGTGTTAGGTCGTATAGTTTTTAAGGTATATTTTAAGCACTTTAACAATTTTTAGCCAAGTTTTAAATTTATAAAACACGATATTTACTAACACTAAAAACACATATGGGCAAGTGCACCCATCGTGAGCGTAGTATAGTGTTGGTAAGATACCGAGGTTGTCTAAGGACACAAGAGCTTTTAGTACCGGTTTATCCTCAACGTCTAATCAAATCAAAGTTTTAGAAAAAAGGTTTTAAAAAAGAAAAATAAAACTAACTAAAAATGCTGAAAAATAAAAATAAAAACAGATAGACAAGATGAATCACTTGGATCCGACTCGTATTTAGTGTAACATTTGATTATTTCCGCACTTTTGCACTTTCTAAGAGATTATCTTAGTTATTGTAGTAGGCCCCTCTTTTGAAGGTGACGTTACCTCAACACAGTAGTTTGAGTCAGCACGGATACAATCCTAAAGGGTTGGATTATTGAAAGATAATTAATTAAGTTATTAATGCATATTGTGGTAGGCCCCTCTTTTGAAGGCGACGTTACCCTCGGCTAAGTTGTTTGAGTTAGCAAGGATACAATCCTAAGTAGCCGGGTTAAAGTATTAATAGTAGTTTACATATGAGGGGATCAAGGAGTTCGGACCCCCGCCATCCAATACCAGTGGGTATTGAAGGAGGTCCTACTAAAGTTGACCCAGGTCCTTGCAGGATCTATACACTAAACAAGGCAAGACTCTTACCAAACTGTTCCCTTAACCCCCGACCAGGTAGCCAACATATCTCCATATAGACCATTGAGATATGAATGGTGAAAATCTTTTATTTTATATAGACAGTAAAATAATGCCAAGACACCACGGACAAAGGATAAGGAAGACTCACCTTCAACATAAGAAACTAATTATTAAAGTCATTAATACATAACCAAATAAAAAGTGCGAAAAGATTAAAAATAAAAAGTATAACACTAAACATTTGTCTTCACCAAGTGACGTAAGAGACTTAGGCAAACATGGCCTTTGATTGTCAAGAACTCTTACGATCAATCTTGGATCCCGAGACTACTCACACACTCTATGATGGATGACGGATGATGGTGGTGGATGTGGGTTGTGATGGTGGTGGTGGGTGGGTGAAGTGTGACAGAGGTGGTTTGCCAATGGATGATTTGCAAGTGATCCAAGCACCCCTATTTATAGCCTGCACAGAAGCCCGGACACGGCCCCGTGTCCATTGGGCAGGGCCCCGTGTCCACCCATCTTCTCTTTCTTCAATAAATGCAGTTTCTCTGCATTAGTTGACCATGCCCCCGTGTCCGCTGGGCACGACCCCGTGTGCAGAAGCGTATCTGTACTATCAAGATTTTCTGAGATTATGCGAATCTTTGCGTTGACCACGGCCCCGTGTCCGCTGGGCACGCCCCTGTGGTGGGTGATAGAAGCTTCTACAACTTTGTCTTTTCTGCAGACACTTGGGCACGCCCTCGTGCTCTGTGAGCACGGGGCGTGTTCAGCCTTCTATTCTCTTGTTTTTGATTGGGGAGATGCTGTCGAGGGGTCGGGCATGCTTTGTTTATTCCTTTTCTTGTATTATTGCTGGATTTGGCTGCATTTTTGCTTCTTTTGTTCATTTAAGCTCTTTTAACCCTGAAAATACAAAAGGAAGACAAAAGCACACTTTTTCCAACATTAGTACTAAAAAAGGGTTAGTTTTATGCCTCGTTTGATGTAATTTATATGTTGCATTTTGCACACATCATCCGGCATTAGCCTTTCTCCTACAATCTTCTTCCTTATGTCCTGGGTATTTGCAAAAGTTGCAGGACACGACACACTTTCCTGAGTGCTTCTTTTTACAAAACTTACAGTAGGTGCTGAAGAACCTGTCCCTTTTCCCAACCATGGTCCTTTGTGGAAGGACCTTGGCATGTTCACGAAGTTTTTGAAGAGGCGGTAAATCCACCCTCCAAAGAAGATAGGAGGCGGGGGAGTAGCAAGCTGGTTCCAATGCATGTTTCGGAGTAGGAGGTATGGAACATCATGGTTGAACCAGTTGTGTATGCTGTGAAGGACTAGTAGATCCCGCAAACCTACAACACCGCTGCTGTCGTGCCGTTGGCTAAAAGAGTAAGTGAGGACCCTGTGGATGTAGCGGTAAAGAGGGTCTCTCAACAGAGTACTCTTAGTTCGGCTCGGATTGTAGTTGCCATCTCTAATTTGAGCCCAAGTAGCTTGGCGGTCTTCATCCTTGATCTCCTGTAGACCGCCGGTGTTTTCTTCATTCCCAGCATCTTCCTCCAAGTACAACCCCACCAGATCCCCAAAATGAGCGATTGAGATCCGGTATGTGGTTCCTCCACAACGGAACTCCAACCCTTCATTGTCAAACGGTTCAGCTCTTGTGTTGAAAGCGAGTGTGCTGTAGAACTCCATGCTATACTCATGCACAGAGTGAAGCCGAGTGCAAAGGGGAACTCGTAGTGGGCCGGTAACGAGATTGTTGAATCGATCCAGTTGGTTCACAGCTTCAAGAGTGTTTGTGCATGCTTGTCTGGGTGCTCTTCAGGCCTGGTCCTTAACACTTTATAACGAACTTGGGCCGCCAACTCGCTAGCATTGAACCGAGTGAATTTCTTGGCCATCTGAAAGAAAACAGCAAACAATTAGTGCGAAACATTTGAAAATTTTCGAAGAAAACTGAAAACATTTGAAAAATTTCGAAGAAACTGTTCAGCGGACACGCCCAGAGTTCACCAGATTTCGGCTGGACACGCCCTGTGCTCAGCTAGCACGACCCCGTGTCCAGGCGTCTGTTTCCTAAAAATCCCATTTTTCGACCCGGTCCCGAAAACTTGAAAATTTTTGGTCCAGTAGGGGCGGTTTTCCCCGAAAATGAAACCCCAAGTGTCGTTTTTCTCAAAACAAACCGTTTACCCCTTCAATTTTATCTTTTTCGGTTCAAAAACAAGGGTTTGGGGTTTTTGTGAGTAGGGCAAATCTACAAACAATACAAGTTGGTTTACTTTCTATAACATGAATCTAAACTAATGCTAACAGATTTATGCAAAAATTTGAGGTTCGATCCGGTTCAAGTTGAAGAACCCTAGATTTTTCCCCAAATTTTTGGTGTTTTAACTACATGCAAATGCCTAATCTAACTACTAATGATGTTAGAATCATACCTTGATGTTGTTAGAAGTAGAGGAGACGTCGAAATCTTGCAGAAAAATCGCCTGAACCAGAGACTTTTCGGGGAAACGGGGTGTGTGGAATGAAGAAACTGTGTTGAAAAGGGGTTTTAGCCCGACACTTGCGCGGACACGGCCCCGTGTCCAGCGGACACGGCCCCGTGGGTGCCTTGTTTCCGGAAACTTTGGTTTTAGAAATATTACCGATTTAGATGCTCTCCCAATTGTTCGTAACTTACCAGGTATGATGTGGATGCCTTCATTCGTCGATCGTTTGAAGCAAGATTTCTTCCTCTTCATCCTCAATGAATCCTTGATAGAGCTTCAGTCGTTGGCCATTGACTTTTAATGGAATTCCATTCCGAGATTTAATTTCTACTGCACCGTGTGGGAAAATATGGGTGATGGAAAAAGGTCCTGACCACCTAGACTTTAATTTACCAGGAAATAACCGAAGTCGTGAATTAAACAATAGAACTTGATCTCCTACTCGAAATTCATTAGGTTTAATGTGTTTATCATGCAAATTTTTCATTCTTTCCTTATAAATTTCGGAGTTAGAGTATGCGTAATTCCTTAATTCGTCTAATTCATTTAATTGGCAAAATCGATTTTTACCGGCAAATTCTAAGTCTAAGTTTACATTTTTAATTGCCCAGTAGGTTTTATGTGCAATTTCTACTAGCAAGTGACAACTTTTTCCATAGACGAGCTTATATGGGGTTGTACCTATTGTTGTCTTATAGGCAGTTCGAAAAGCCCATAAAGGGTCATCTAATTTATCGGCCCATTCTTTTTTATTTAACCCTACGGTTTTTTCGAGTATTCTTTTTTAACCTCTATTAGTCACTTCGGCTTTTCAGTTTGTTTGAGGGTGATATGCTGTTGAAACCCAGTGATAGACCCCATACCTTGTTAAGATTTTTTCAAGTTGATGATTACAAAAATGGGTACCTCTATCACTTATTAAAGCCTTTAGTGTTCCAAAATGAGAGAATAATCTTTTCTGAAATCTTACCACGACTCTTCCATCGTTGGTTGGAAGTGCCTCGGCCTCGGCCCATTTAGACAAGTAATCTACCACCACAAGTATATATTTGTTTCCTTTTGATGGTGGTAAAGGTCTCATAAAGTCGAGTCCCCACACATCAAAAATTTCACAAACAAGAATGCCATTTTGTGGCATTTCATTTTTGGAAGAAATATTACCTGTTCTTTGGCAAGCGTCACATGTCTTGACAAGACTTTGGACGTATTTGTAAATGGTTGGACAGTAAAATCCCGAATCAAATACCTTTCGTGCGGTACTTGCGACACCATGATGTCCTCCGTATGGACCTTCATGACAATGGCGGAGAATTCTTCTTGCTTCGCTGCCATGTACGCATCGTCGGATGAGTTGGTCGGCACATATTTTAAAAAGATAAGGTTCTTCCCAAAAGTAATGCTTTACATCAGCAAAGAATTTTTTTTCTTTGATGATGTGGCCAACCTTTTGCGACTATACCGCTAGCTAGGTAGTTAGCATAGTCGGCATACCGTGGTTTTTCTTTGTATTCCACCATTTCAAGGGACTCTGTTGAAAGTTTTTCATTGATTTGTTCGTCCCTGGTTGCCTCCAAAGCTGGGTCTTCTAGGCATGAAAGATGATCTGTTGCGGTTTTTTCTACTCCTCTTTTGTCTTTGATTTCGATATCAAATTCTTGGAGGAGTAGAATCCACCGAATCAAACGTGGTTTAGCATCCTGCTTCTTGAAGAGATATCGAATGGCTGCATGATCTGT
Organism: Helianthus tuberosus; assembly: GCA_030545235.1. Classification (NCBI taxonomy): domain Eukaryota; kingdom Viridiplantae; phylum Streptophyta; class Magnoliopsida; order Asterales; family Asteraceae; genus Helianthus; species Helianthus tuberosus. Next base: position 44,216 of record JARYGA010011540.1, on the reverse strand, counting down.
ATAGACTATTGTTTTAGAAAGAACAAGATAAGAACGGAATTTATCAAAAGAAAATACCACGGCTAGTAATTCTTTTTCTGTTGTTGTGTAATTTTCTTGTGCATCGTTAAGTGTTTTACTAGCATAATAAATTGGGTGAAAATGCTTATCTTTTCTTTGTCCCAAGACTGCTCCAACTGCAAAGTCACTTGCATCACACATGATTTCGAAAGGTAATTTCCAATCAAGCGCTATCATGATAGGTGCATTGACTAGCATTTCCTTGAGGGTTAAAAATGCTTGATTGCAATCCTTGTCAAAGATGAAAGGAGCATCTTTTTCAAGTAATTTTGTTTAAGGCCCTGAGATTTTTGAAAAGTCCTTGATAAATCGTCAATAAAATCCGGCATGCCATAGGAAACTTCTGATAGCTCTATCAGAGGATGGGGGTGGTAATCGAGAAATAGTGTCTATTTTGGCTCGATCTACCTCCATTCCTTCGCTCGAGATCTTGTGACCGAGTACTATTCCCTCCGTTACCATGAAATGGCATTTTTCCCAGTTAAGGGCGAGGTTAGTTTCCTCACATCAGGATAGCATTCGCTCAAGATTATCGAGGCATTGGTCGTATGAATCTCCAAAGATAGAAAAGTCGTCCATGAAGACTTCCATTGTCTTTTCTATCATATCATGGAAGATGGCCACCATGCAACGTTGAAAGGTTGTGGGGGCATTACATAGACCAAAGGGAATGTGTCGATAAGCAAAAGTTCCGTAGGGACATGTAAATATTGTCTTTTCTTGGTCTTCGGGTGCTATCAGAATTTGAAAGTAACCTGAAAAACCATCTAAGAAACAGTAAAATTTATGACCGGATAATCTTTCTAACATTTGATCAGTAAAAGGCAAAGGAAAGTGATCTTTCCTTGTTGCCTCATTTAATCAACGATAATCTATACATACCCTCCATCCTGTGACGGTTCTCATTGGTATTAATTCATTCTTTTCATTAGTTATTACCGTCATACCTCATTTCTTTGGAACTACTTGGACGGGACTTACCCATGGACTATCGGAGATATGGTAAATAAGTCCGGCGTCAAGCAATTTGATGACTTTCTTTTTAACCACTTCTTGGACATTTGGATTTACTCTACGTTGTGGTTGTATTACTGATTTGTAGTCACCGTTCATTAAAATTTTGTGCGTGCACATGGAAGGACTTATGCCTTTAATATCTACAAGCTTCCAAGCGATTGCATTTTTGTGTTTTTTCAAAAGTGAAATTAATTTTTCTTTTTCTACACTAGTTAATTTAGACGAAATAATTACAGGTGATTTACCATCTTTGTCGAGAAAAGCATATTCCAAACCTTTTGGGAGTTCTTTGAGCTCAAGAGGTGGGTCTTTAGGAGACTCCTTATTTGGTTGCTCATTTCGATCAAGAACTACAAAAGTTTGTTCTATGGCGACCTCTTCTTCAACAAAGTGGTCAATTTATTCTCTTGTATCAGGTGGTTCATCTTCATCTTCAATTAGGGGGTCATTATTGCCGAATGGATATTTCATTGAACGCTCAAGATCGACACTCTTTTTAAATGCCCCTAATTGAATAGATAGATTGTTACGCTTCCGATTTTTCAAAGCTTCATGGGATTTTACAAAGGGTCATCCCAACACTAGAGGAGCGTCATCAAAGATGACAAAGTCGGTTGGGATTACCATTTGATTCGTTTGAACCAAGACATCCTCAACTACACCGATTGATTTTATTACTTTCCGATTGGATAGAAAAATGGGTATTTGAAGTGGAGAAAAATCACCAATACTTAATTTTTTGAAAATGTAGTTTGGCATTATGTTAACACAAAGATCTTTATTAGTTGTGATATTACTAATAAATGAATTTTGAAAAAAAAAACATGGAACCGGTGTAATGTTAATTTCAAATGGATCTTCTTTTATTAGCGAAGTTTGATCATTAGTTAATTTAATGCTTACCATTTCGTCAATTTTAGTGTTAGTGTTTAACTCTTTTAAAAACTTAGCATGAGTGGGAACTAAACAATGATTCTCGAAAGAAAGCGACAAGAGATTAACTTCCTCAAAATTAGACTCTTCTTGAATTTTAACGTTGTCGGACTCACCTTTTTCGTTGTTTAACTCATGTGTCGGTTTTTCAATTATTTGTTTTTCTATTTTTACATTTTCAACTATCTCTTTTTTATTTAATTCTTCTCTTGCGCGGGACTCATCTTCCCTTGTGCGAGATTCTTTTATGCAACGTTCGATAGTTTTAATGTGTTCTATTATCCTATCGGCTATGTCGGTGATAGAGTAAGGATCGGGATCCTCAAAGCTAGAATCCGGTTGTTTGATCCTTTGTTCCTCATAATACTCATAGGAAGTAGATGGTTCACACCACTGTTCTTCATTGTAAGTATATGATGGATAAGGGTCGTAATTTTCTTCTTCATAATACTCATACGAGGTGGGTTGTTCACGCCATGGTTCCTCATAATAAGCATATGAAGGTGGTGGCTTATATCTTGGTTCCTCAAAGTATGAGTATGAAGGCTCATACCTTGGTTCCTCAAAATATGAGTATGAGGGAGGAGGTTCATACCTTGGGTCTCCATTGGGTGTGTATGAAGTTGATGGCTCATACCTGGGCTCCTCATAGTAGGTGTATGAAGTGGATGGTTGAAATAAGTCACAGTATTGAACCGAGTGCGGGTCACCACAATTGGTGCAATAGTCTTCCCTATAATCATCCTCCTCATAGGTGTAGTTGTAACCTCCTCAGTATTGATCTATAAGAACCACTCAGCAGATTACAACAGAGTCTCGAGACCAGAAAACAAAAATAAAAATGGAAACAGAGGCTGGACACGACCCCATGTTCAGTGAGAACGGCCCGTGTTCAGATTCTGTATCTAGGCGTTTTAATTAAAGTTACTGGTATCGTTGAGCACGGGGCGTGTTCAGTGATCACGGCCCCGTGTTCAGGCTACTGTAAATACAAAATCTAACTAAAATGCAAAAAAAATGCGCGCGTTTTTTAAAAAGGTTTTGAAAAACTGATTAGGCCGTTGATTTTAAGCTTTCTTAAAATCCTTGTGTCCCCGGCAGCGGCGCAAAAAACTTGATGTGTGTTAGGTCGTATAGTTTTTAATGTATATTTTAAGCCCTTTAACACTTTTTAGCCAAGTTTTAAATTTATAAAACACGATATTTACTAACACTAAACACACATATGGGCAAGTGCACCCATCGTGAGCGTAGTATAGTGTTGGTAAGATAGCGAGGTCGTCCAAGGACACAAGAGCTTTTAGTACCGGTTTATCCTCAACGTCTAATAAAATCAAAATTTTAGAAAAAAAGTTTTAATAAGAAAAATAAAACTAACTAAAAATGCTGAAAAATAAAAATAAAAATAAAAACAGATAGACAAGATGAATGATGTGTGCAAAATGCAACATATAAATTACATCAATTGTGGCATAAAACTAACCCTTTTTAGTACTAATGTTGGAAAAAGTGTGCTTTTGTCTTCCTTTTGTATTTTCAGGATTAAATGAGCTCAAATTAACAGAAGAAGCAAAAAGACAGCTAAATCTAACATAAATACAAGAAAATGAACAAACGTGACATGCCCGACCCCACGACAGCATCTTCCCAAGCCAAGCAAAACAAGAAAACAGAAGGCTGAACACGTCCCGTGCTCAGTGAACACGGGGGCGTGCCCAAGTGCCAGCAGAAAAGACAAAGCTATAGAAGCTTCTATCGCCCACCACGGGGCCGTGCTCAGCGGACACGGGGCCGTGGTCAACTATAAGATTCGCAGAATCCAGGCAAATCTTGATAGTACAGATATGCTTCTGCACACGGAGGCGTGCCCAGCGGACACGGGGGCGTGGTCAACTAATGCAGACAAACTGCAATTAATGAAGACAGAGAAGAGGATGGACACGGGGCCGTGCCCGAGCTTCTGTTCAGCCTATAAATAGGAGTGCTTGGCTCAAGTTCAAACCATCCCTTGGCACCCCACCTCTCTCACACTTCACTCACCACCCACCACCACCATAACACCATCATCCATTGTCCATCATAGAGTGTGTGAGTCATCTCGGGATCCAAGATTGATCGTATGAGTTCTTGACAATCAAGGCCATGTTTGCCTAAGTCTCTTACATCACTTGGTGAAGACAAAGTGTCTAGTGTAATACTTTTTATTTTTAATCTTTTCGCACTTTTTACTTGGTTTTGTATTAATGACTTTAATAACTAGTTTCTTATGTTGAAGGTGATTCTTCCTTATCGTTTGTCCGTGGTGTCTTGGCATTATTTTACTGTCTATATAAAATAAAAGATTTTCACCATTCATATCTCCACGGTCTATATGGAGGTATGTTGGCTACCTGGTCGGGGGTAAAGGGAACAGTTTGGTAAGAGTCTTACCTTGTTCAGTGTATAGATCCAGCAAGGACCTAGGTCAAATTTAGTAGGACCTCCTTCAATACTTAACGGTATTGGATGGTGGGGGTCCAAACTCTTTGATCCCCTCATATGTAAGCTACTATTAATACTTTAACCCGGCTACTTAGGACTGTATCCCTGCTGACTCAAACTACCTAGCCGAGGGTAACGTCGCCTTCAAAAGAGGGGCCTACCATAATTTGCATTAATAACTTAATTAATTATCTTTCAATAATCCGACCCTTTAGGATTGTATCCTTGCTGACTCAAACTACTGAGTTGAGGGTAACGTCGCCTTCAAAAGAGGGCCCTACTACAATAACTAAGATAATCTCTTAAAAAGTGCAAAAGTGCAAAAGTGCGGAAATAATCAAAGGTTACACTAAACACGAGTCGGAGCCAAGTGATTCATATTGTCTATCTGTTTTTATTTTTATTTTATTTTCAGCATTTTAGTTAGTTTTTATTTTCTAGTTTAATACCTTTTACTAAACTTTTGATTTGATTAGACGTTGAGGATAAACCGGTACTAAAAGCTCTTGTGTCATTGGACGACCTCGGTATCTTACCAACACTATACTACACTCACGATGGGTGCACTTGCCCATATGTGTGTTTGGTGTTAGTAAAATATCGTGTTTTATAAATTTAAAACTTGACTAACGTGTCCTTGGACGACCTCGGTATCTTACCACCACACACGCATCAAGATTTTGGCGCCGTTTCCGGGGACACAAGGATTTTAAGAAAGTTAGGAATCAATGGCCTAATCGTTTTTTCTTATTTTTCTAATTTTTTAGGATTTTTCTTAACTTTTCAGCTTCTGCAGAACTCAGCACGGGCCGTGCCCGCTGAACACGCCCCGTGCCCAATCATTGGAACTGGCAATCCTGTTTTAAGTCAGACAGTAAGCTGATCACGGGGCCGTGCCCATTCAACACGCCCCGTGCCCAAGATTCAGTTACTGAAAACAGAACCGTAAGATCCCGACGGTTGGTAATTTCTGAAATAAACATGAGTGATACTGATAGTTTTTACTTTCGGCACTCTTATGGTACGTGGTGTCAAATATGTGGTGGTTCCCATAAGGAATTAGAATGTTATCTTCTAAATTACAAGCTCCACTATATAGACCCATCGTTTTCATGTATCCTTAAGAGGGGCGAAAGTAAAAATAATCCCTATCTCTCCCTTGAATGCTCTCAACCAGATTTTCTAGGAGAAATGCTTCTTGATGAACTATTTCAAATAGAAGATCTAATTCTTAATTGGTTAAAAGAACTTAGGATAGATTTCAATAATTTATCCCAAGACGATAACCAAGAAGAAGTGTTGGGATCGCATTCAAACAACTTCGTTGTTCCTGACGATACCTCTAAATCTAGCGAGGACTTGAGCGATAGTCGTCCCTGTGTTGATTGTGCCATGAAGGACTCCCCATCGACTTCGTTCGATGCATACATAGACTTGAGCGATTCGGCATACACCTTCTTTAACGAGAGCCCGGGAAAGGGTTGGACTTGTCCACCTACATATAGCAAAGGAATCACCCTCACCGACAACCTCTTGCGTTTTCGTCTTAATCTAGAATAATTAAGGTATCTTAGGCACTTTGGAGTTATTCCATCCAGTAAGGAACCACCCGATCAGGATAAGTTCCTTAAAAGTTGACAAACTTCATAAAACAGCCTTTCAATACGGGGCCGTGCACGGCCCCCGTGTCCACCAAAGTGTCTAGTGTAATACTTTTTATTTTTAATCTTTTCGCACTTTTTACTAGGTTTTGTATTAATGACTTTAATAACTAGTTTCTTATGTTGAAGGTGATTCTTCCTTATCGTTTGTCCATGGTGTCTTGGCATTATTTTACTGTCTATATAAAATAAAAGATTTTCACCATTCATATATCCACGGTCTATATGGAGGTATGTTGGCTACCTGGTCGGGGGTTAAGGGAACGGTTTGGTAAGAGTCTTGCCTTGTTCAGTGTATAGATCCTGCAACGACCTGGGTCAAATTTAGTAGGACCTCCTTCAATACTTAACGGTATTGGATGGGGGGGGTCCAAACTCTTTGATCCCCTCATATGTAAGCTACTATTAATACTTTAACCCGGCTACTTAGGACTGTATCCCTGCTGACTCAGACTACTTAGCCGAGGGTAACGTCGCCTTCAAAAGAGGGGCCTACCATAATTTGCATTAATAACTTAATTAATTATCTTTCAATAATCCGACCCTTTAGGATTGTATCCTTGCTGACTCAAACTACTAGGTTGAGGGTAACGTCGCCTTCAAAAGAGGGGCCTACTACAATAACTAAGATAATCTCTTAAAAAGTGCAAAAGTGCGGAAATAATCAAAGGTTACACTAAACACGAGTCGGAGCCAAGCGATTCATCTTGTTTATCTGTTTTTATTTTTATTTTATTTTCAGCATTTTAGTTAGTTTTTATTTTCTAGTTTAAAACCTTTTTCTAAACTTTTGATTTGATTAGACGTTGAGGATAAACCGGTACTAAAAGCTCTTGTGTCCTTGGACGACCTCGACATCTTACCAACACTATACTACGCTCACGATGGGTGCACTTGCCCATATGTGTGTTTGGTGTTAGTAAAATATCATGTTTTATAAATTTAAAACTTGACTAATGTGTAAAAAAGGCTTAAAATATACTTAAATCTATATACCACCACACACGCATCAATGAATCACTTGGATCCGACTCGTATTTAGTGTAACCTTTGATTATTTCCGCACTTTTGCACATTTTAAGAGATTATCTTAGTTATTGTAGCAGGCCCCTCTTTTGAAGGTGACGTTACCCTCAACCCAGTAGTTTTAGTCAACAAGGATACAATCCTAAAGGGTTGGATTATTGAAAGATAATTAATTAAGTTATTAATGCATATTGTGGTAGGCCCCTCTTTTGAAGGCGACGTTACCCTCGGCTAAGTAGTTTGAGTCAGCAAGGATACAATCCTAAGTAGCCGGGTTAAAGTATTAATAGTAGTTTACATATTAGGGGATCAAGGAGTTCGGACCCCCGCCATCCAATACCAGTGGGTATTGAAGGAGGTCCTACTAAAGTTGTCCCAGGTCCTTGCAGGATCTATACACTGAACAAGGCAAGACTCTAACCAAACCGTTCCCTTAACCCCCGACCAGGTAGCCAACATATCTCCATATAGACCGTGGAGATATGAATGGTGAAAATATTTTGTTTTATATAGACATTAAAATAATGCCAAGACACCACAGACAAACGATAAGGAAGACTCACCTTCAACATAAGAAACTAGTTCTTAAAGTCATTAATACATAACCAAATAAAAAGTGCGTAAAGATTAAAAATAAAAGTATTACACTAAACACTTGTCTTCACCAAGTGATGTAAGAGACTTAGGCAAACATGGCCTTTGATTGTCAAGAACTCTTACGATCAATCTTGGATCCCGAGACTACTCACACACTATATGATGGATGATGGATGATGGTAGTGGATGTGGGTTGTGATGGTGGTGGTGGGTGGGTGAAGTGTGAGAGAGGTGGTTTGCTAAGGGATTATTTGCAAGTGAGCCAATGCACCCCTATTTATAGCCTGCACAGAAGCCCGGACACGGCCCCGTGTCCACCCATCTTCTCTTTCTTCATTAAATGCAGTTTGTCTGCATTAGTTGACCACGCCCCCGTGTCCGCTGGGCACGACCCCATGTGCAGAAGCGTATCTGTACTATCAAGACTTGCCTAGATTCTGCGAATCTTTGCATTGACCACGGCCCCGTGTCCGCTGGGCACGCCCCCGAGGTGGGTGATAGAAGCTTCTACAGCTTTGTCTTTTCTGCAGACACTTGGGCACGCCCCCGTGCTCAGTGAGTATGGGGCGTGTTCAGCCTTCTGTTCTCTTGTTTTTGCTTGGGGAGATACTGTTGAGGGGTCAGGCATGCCTCGTTTATTCCTTTTCTTGTATTATTGCTGGATTTGGCTGCATTTTTGCTTCTTTGGTTCATTTAAGCTCTTTTAACCCTGAAAATACAAAAGGAAGACAAAAGCACACTTTTTCCAACATTAGTACTAAAAAAGGGTTAGTTTTATGCCTCGTTGATGTAATTTATATGTTGCATTTTGCACACATCATCCGGCATTAGCCTTTCTCCTATAATCTTTTTCCTTATGTCCTGGGTATTTGCAAAAGTTGCAGGACACGACACACTTTCCTGAGTGCTTATTTTTACAAAACTTACAGTAGGTGCTGAAGAACATGTCCCTTTTCCATGGTAGGAATTACCGTAGCGAAATTCCTGGGTAAGTTTCTGAGCTAGGTTCTTCCTCTGGTTTTCCTGTTGTGTGCGTACCAGTTCATTGTCTAGCTGCCTTGATTACGTGTCTAATCTCACTAATTAATCCCCAAATATAATGGGAGATTAAAACTGGTTCGGGTGAGGCTAAGGTTGGCACTATCCTAGCATATTTGAAGAATATGGTAGTGTAACCTTTGCAGTCTATTCCAGTCATTTTGAGATTTATGAACTTATTTGCGATTTGTTCCTTTTCATTAGGAGGACATAATTTTCTTTCAACTATTTCCTTAAAGTTGATCCATTCCATTTTATAAACTCTGTCACTTCCCCTAGACTGGAGAATAGTATCCACCATTTTAAGGCTGCATTTTTTTAAAAGATTAGAAGCAAACATAATCTTATCTTCATCTGCACATTTGCTTATTTTTAAGACTGCCTCTGTCTTTTCTATCCAACGTAAGGCTGCAATGGCTCCTTCATTGCCTGAGAATTCTATTGGTTTGCAGGCCAAGAATTCTTTATAAGAACAACCGTAAGAAGCGGTTCTTCTTCTTTTAGGAATTGGAGCTTGGATAATTGGTCTGTTGTCGTTCACACTGTGACTAGGTTCAGTGTGTTGACGTTTACTTACATTTGCAGATTTATTATTTTCTGCTTCTTTAACAGTCTTGATAATATAAGGTATAGCATCTATAATTCCTTGTACTACTATATGTTGGATGGCACTGTTATCTATTTGGTTTCCGTTATTCTCATTATTCTGGTTTTTCTGATTTACTTCGTTCGACATCTGAATTGTGAACATCTATTAGGTATTAATTATTACAGAAGAAATTTAATACAATTATTTAAACATAATCACACAAACAGTTTGATCAAAAACATCGATCATTGCGACTTTTACTCTTTTCTATATATATATATATATATATATATACATATATGCGTCAATCACAAATTACAACTGGAATTCAAATATAGTATGCATCCGTATCTATTCTAGTCTATCTATAGATTTTTTTATCAAAATACAAAATTACACATATATCTAGGTATTTTCTAAGTGCCGTTTATCCAGTAGTGCATTTCATTTTCATTGTATTTCCAAACTAGTTTCTCCCCTATCTGTCAGATTATATTCCCCTCATTAACTAAATCTTCTCCATACTGATGGATTTCCTGCACTTGTTTTCGACTCATTGGTGGATCTAAGGGTTCAGGTTAAGGTACGGGTTCCTCGTAAGTGTCTGCGCTATTCATTTCGAAAAATGTCCTACCATCATCCCTCCATGGATCGCGTTCTAAAGGCATTGGTTCTTCGGGAGGGTATAGGGTCGAGTATGACCTATTGTCACATACCATGGATCATATTGTAAAGGCTGTGGAGTTGGAAAAACTAGGTAACTCGTTGCGGTCAAATGCAGGTATTGGGAATTGGTTTACTTGGTTGAGTTCTAACATTGGGTGGTCTGGGAACAAAGGTAACAGTGGCGGTTCTGCTACTTGGTTTAGGTTAGCATCTACTGTTGTAGTGGCTAAGATGTGGAAATTGGCTAGCTGTCTATCTAATTCCTCTTCCCAAGGTGGCATACTAGCTGTTTCCTGAATCTGTGCATATGCCTCCCTATTAGCCCTGACTATGGCCCTCAGTTGTTGTAATTTTTTCATTCTTTTTCTTCTCTCATGTGCTCCTCTATTAAACCAACCTCTTTTCTTATTAGTAAAGGGTTCCTCCGACTGTACCTTAAATATAAATATCCCTTCCTCAGTATCGGCTGAGTATCCTGAGGGATCAGGTTGAGATGATGTTCCCTCATCTTTTGGTGAACTATCTAAATGACGATAAGCGTCCGAAGTTCCTTGCTCACTTATAGTGTAAACTAACAGATAGTCAAATAACATACAACACATAATCATATAAATTATTTCCTAATACATAATTTAAAATTTCAGTGTCAGCAGAACACTTTCTTGGCTTAACCAGTGGTTGTAGCTCTGATACCACTCTCTGTCGCAGCCCCGACCCCTACCCAGGGAGCGGGCACCATGCGATCCAGATGGGTGGTATCGTTGTTTATTAATTTAGCATTGGAATACATCAGGACCGTACTTAGGAAATATTTCTATCAGAGTAAACCACCAAACATTTTATAATAATAAATCTTTGGGATAAAACCCAAGTTCATTTGACAATACATTTGTAGGGATAGACCCTAATTATTGAAACTAAAAACTCCATTTTATTTAGGTAACTTTTATAGCCACTTTTCCAAGCCTTCAGTGCTCTCCAGCTGGCTTCTATTTGGCTTTCACATTGTGTTACCTGAAAGACGTTTTGAAAACATTTTATCAGCAAGAAATACTAGCAAGTACATTCCATTTTGGTAAAGAAGTAGTTGTTTACACATTACAGTATTAAGGGTGATTACAATGTTTATATCTACATAATTAATCGGTCAGTACCTGTCACTCGACGGATCTGCGACTATGGTTATATCACACATTGGATACTCGTGCCCAATTGTGAAGTTTATCAAGTACTATATCCAAACCCCATAATACTGGCAGCAATTGTAGACTTACAAAAACTTAATCACTGTAATTGTATTTGAAAACATTTGAGGTTTTGGTAAAACATTTTGACCCATAAAAACGTACTCTCAAATATTGAGAAAAAGTGAATGTACTTACATTGTTGGCTTAGGTGATACTACTATAGCTTCCTGGTGATTCTCCTGATTATTATCTATTAACATTAAACAATGCATACGTATTAGTAAAATAACCCAAATCACATTCACGTACAACTTGAGACAGAATTCCATTGAATGAGTCGGGCAGAGCCGACATGCATTACGGAATCCTCAATGAATCAGGTGTATACACGAGACAGAACTCCAACGACTGAGTCGGGCAGAGCCCTGACATGCGTTATGGAGCGCTAAATCAATCGTGTAGGGTAACAGCAGGGTTATAATACTTACAACGAGGCAGAGCTTCACTTTATAGTGGCTATTATGCCCGGGTATTACAACGAGGCAGAGCTTCACTTTATAGTGGCTATTATGCCCGGGTATTATAATTGCTATTCAGAAGATGAGAGAGAAATCAAGAAATGAATGGTTTGTCAAATGAGCTTGAACTCTCTCTTTATAGGCTTGATCGGACTCCTTGTCATGCCCCACGAAGCCCTAGGCTAAGCCTGTCATGGCCCGCGAGAGCCTGAAAGGCGGCTCTAGGCCCGGTGAGTCAAGGGGTAGGCTTGGTGAGTCATGTGCCACGTGACACAATGACTTATCCGACAAACCAAAGACCTTTCGCCCCGCGACAGACCAAGGGAGTCTTGGTCGCGGCCCGCGAGCGACAACTGAAATTTGGTTTTGTTAATTTTTCTAAGTGTGGGGCTATTCCGGGTCCGTTTCTTGTGTACAGGGTCTATTTAGGAACGTTTAGGGTCAAGTTAAGGGTTCTAGAAGGTTCGTTATATCCTCCCCACCTTGTTTTAGATCTCGTCCTCAAGGTCTACTGGAATAGGTGTGTGTATTTCTTTTTCATTTCTGATTCAAGTTCCAAAGTGTTTTCTGGTCCTCTCTTGGAATCCCATTTCACTTTGACCAGAACTAGTCTCTTGTGTTTGAGGTTCTTTATTTTTCTATCTTCAATCTGAACGGGTTTCTCGATAAACCTAAGTTTTTCATTTACCTTGTTGTTAAGGGTTCTAGAAGGGTTGTTATAACATCCCCTTAGATAAACCCTTTGAACCTTAACCCTTTTCATTTCTAAAACCACAAAAACAATTGTGAAGGTTATCAAGTACTATATACAAACCCCATAATACTGGCAGCAATTGTAGACTTACAAAAACTTAATCACTGTAATTGTATTTGAAAACATTTGAGGTTTTGGTAAAACATTTTGACCCAAAAAAACGTACTCTCAAATATTGAGAAAAAGTGAATGTACTTACATTGTTGGCTTAGGTGATACTACTATGGCTTCCTGGTGAGTCTCCTAATTATTATCTATTAACATTAAACAATACACACGTGTTAGTAAAATAACCCAAATCACATTGATCGTACAACTTGAGACAGAATTCCAATGACTGAGTCGGGCAGAGCCGACATGCATTACGGAATCCTAAATCAATCAGGTGTACACATGAGACAGAACTCCAACGACTGAGTCGGGCAGAGCCCTGACATGTGTTATGGAGCGTTAAATCAATCGTATAGGGTAACAGCAGGGTTATAATACTTACAATGAGGCAGAGCTTCACTTTATAGGGGGTATTATGCCCGGGTATTATAATTGCTATTCAGAACTTGAGAGAGAAATCGAGAAATGAAGGGTTTGTCAAATGAGCTCGAACTCTCTATTTATAGGCTTGATCGGACTCATTGTCGCGCCCCGCGAAGCCCTAGGCTAAGCCTGTCACGGCCCGCGAGAGCCTGAAAGGCGGCTGTAGGCCCGGTGAGTCAAGGGGTAGGCTTGGTGAGTCATGTTCCACGTGGCACAATGACTTGTCCGACAAACCAAAGTCCTTGTGCCCCGTGACAGACCAAGGGAGTCTTGGTAGCGGCCCGCGAGCGACAACTGAAATTTGATTTTCTTGATTTTTCTAAGTGTGGGGCTATTTCGGGTCCGTTTATCGTGTACGAGGTCTATTTAGGAATGTTTGGGGTAAAGTTAAGGGTTCTAGAAGGTTCGTTATATCCTCCCCACCTTGTTTTAGATCTCGTCCTCGAGGTCTACTGGAATAGGTGTGTATATTTCTTTTTCATTTCTGATTCAAGTTCCAAAGTGTATTCTGGTCCTCTCTTGGAATCCCATTTCACTTTGACCAGAACTAGTCTCTTGTGTTTGAGGTTCTTGATTTTTCTATCTTCAATCTGAACGGGTTTCTCGATAAATGTAAGTTTTTCATTTACCTTGTTGTTAAGGGTTCTAGAAGGGTCGTTATAACATCCCCTTAGATAAACCCTTTGAACCTTAACCCTTTTCATTTCTAAAACCACAAAAAAGATGTGCTTGGTTCCATTCCAAACCATCCCTTGGCAAACCACTTTTCTCTCACTTACCACCACTCCACCACCACCACCACTATAACACCATCATCCATCTTCCATCATTTAGAGTGTGTGTAGTAGTCTCGGGATCCAAGATCGATAGTAAGAGTCTTTGTCAAATAAAGGCCATGCTTGGCTAAACTTTTACATCACTTGGTGAAGACAAATCTTTTATGTATTTTTTTTATTTCCAATCTTTGGCAACTTTTTAATTGGGTATGTAAGAATGACTTTAATAACTAGTTTTTTTATATTGAAGGAAAAATTATCTAATCATTCTTCATATGTTGTTGATTCACATATCTGTGTCTTTACGGTCTATATAAAGTGTGGTAATTTCCTGGAAGGGGGTTAGAAGGGTGGTTGGGTAAATTTTATGTCTCGTTTAGTGTATAGATCCTGTGAGAACCCGGTTGAAGCTTAGTAACACATCAGAAGCTGGAGCGGGCATTACCCACCACGGGAGAAGTGCAAACCGCTTGATCCCCTTATCTATATACTACTATTAAAACTTTAAACCAACCCTGCGAGGACTGTATCCCAGCTGACTCAGACCAAAGGCTTGAGGGTGATCGCTGCCTGGAAGGGGGCCCACCACTTTTTGCATTAATAACTTACTTAATTATCTTTCAATAATCCTACATTGCGGGACTATATCCTTGCTGACTCAGATCAATAGGTTGAGGGTAACGCCGCCTTCACAAGAGGGGCCTACCACTATAACTAAGATAATCTCTTATGATACCCAAAGTGCAGAAATCATTAAAAGGATACATGAAAGAGGAGTTGGAACCAAGTGATTCCTTCTTGTCTATCTATTTTTCCTATATTTTATTTTTGCCTTTTAGATTATCTTTTTCATAGTTTGAAAATCTTTTCTTCAAAGTTTGGTTCGATTAGACGTTAATGATAAGACAATATTAAAAGCTCTTGTGTACTTGGACGACCTCGGTATCTTGCCATCACTATACTACGTCTGCGATGGGTGCACTTGCCCTAGCTTGTGTGTATAGTGATAGTATATCGTGTTTTATAAATTTAAAACTTGAATCGGTGAGTAAAAAGAGCTAAAATATACATTAAAAATATAGACACCCGCACACACGTCAGTTATAAAGGAAAATTTTTTGGCGTTCATGGCGTTCTTAATAGTTCATTAATATTTCAAAAGATTACAATAAGACGGAATCAAAACAAACTAATAGTCTTTTTTGTATGGGATTACATCAGAGATGACCCATCGCTTTGTTCATCACTTTCTTCAGATTCATCATCATCATATTTTGCATTGGCGTATACCGCCATCATCTCGTCTCGTCTTAGCTGCAGCCTATACTTAAATATAATGACAACCCTGGATCTTGCATCGTTCAAAGGTGCTAAATCACAAAGTTGTTCAAGAAGATGTAGTTTCTCTATCTTCAGCATTTCGTCCATCAGCAATGAATATTCCACCCCGTGTTGATAAGTCACTTTAATCGTGCTTGCTTGTTCATCCGACCCCCAACTACTAACTGTTAGTAGACCAGTATCGTCATATAATCTTCATCATCATCTATTGGAAATTTTCTATTCAATCTTCTTATTACCTTTCGAGTCCTTTCACAATCGTCTGCCCTTGGAATCCCAAGCGCCAGAATATCCCTCTGAACGGCTTTATCCATACTAAGTATGGCCTTGATTGTCTTGACCTTCACCCTTCTCCTATTATAGAACTTTAGGACGAAATGTCTCTCTGATCTCTCAAACCTCCATGCAATAACCTTAGCCATTTTTTTAAGTTGTATGCCGTTTTAGACAATGTGTGGCGTGTTAGATAATTTTGGAATGTTAAGTTGTGGTTACCTGTTCTACTTTTATAATGACTTTTTTTTTGCCGCCATGTAGGATGCAGTCCTATAATGTCACATGTAATTATGGCGTTTTAAAAAGATAAATAAATTCAACTACCCATGGAGTGACTTTTAATCTAATAAATGTTAGTAATAAAGTTTCTGTCGTTTCAGTTTACTGTTTGTAGTTACTGTTTGTTCAGCTTCATCTGTTTATGGCTGTAACACGTCCCATCTTTTTAGATTTTGGCGTTTTGTGTTTTAATTGGCGTTTAGATAAAGATAACACTTTGTTCTATTCTCTTGCACATTGTTTTATACATTTTTTTTTGAGTTTTTAATAATATTTGTCCAAAGTAATTTTATTATAGTTTGGGAGTTTGGCGTTTGTGGCATCATAGCGTTTTACAAGCATTATTTTTAGAGAAATAATGTATTGTTCTTAGCTGAAAATTAAATAACAACCCACATAAAAAAATAAAAAAATTAGAAGCGAAAAAAATAAATTAAAAATACGAATCCAATTCATCTTTCAAATTTTCACTGTCATCAGTCTCTTTCATCTTTTGAAACTACTAGAACTGTCACAAATAAATGGCGTTTTGGTTTTGGTGTGGTTTTTTGTTGTTCGTGTGTTGAAGTGGCTTTATGGATGTTGGAGACATAGATCGATGCCGTGTGGGTGGATGCTATTTGCCCGTCATCCTCATTATCATCATGGAGTCCAAAATAGCATTTATACTGGGATCAGTCTCTTCTCCTCGTCCAAGCCTTCTTCAAGAACAAAGAAGACAAAATGACATGTGACTGTCATCAGTCTCTTTTTCTTGAAGATTTATCCATCTCATGCAGCAAAATCTTACCCCCCTCACATAAAAAACCATTTTGTGAAACTTCACGCAGAACAATACTGAATATCCAAGAAATGATGTTTGTCATCTTTGATTTTTTTTTAACTTTTTGTCTTTTTACAGTGAGTGGTATATATAAACCATGGTGTTTGTTTTATTAGTGTGATCAATGGAATTTGCTGAGACGTTTCTCTTTATAGGATGTTTTTGGCGTGTAGTTTATGCAGGATATTATTATAATAATAATAAATGCAATTAATAAAGTATCCGGTTTTGCTTAGCTTTATATGGTAAGCCTGTAACATGTTCCATCTTTCAAATTTGGCGTTTTATATTTTTATGGCGTTTTATATTTTATGGCGCTTTATATTTTATGGCGTTCTTGTAGGCCAAGATTATAAAATACACTAACTAAAAGACAGAAAAAACAACGCATGAATTTTTTTTATGGCATTTTGTATTTAGTTGGCGTTTTATGTAAGAAACGATGTTTACCCTTTTTACCCTTAATGAAGCACACTCAAGTAATAAAATTGATGTTATTTACGAAAACGCCACGATGCCAATCTAGTCCATAGATTGTTTTGATCTGACGATCCATAAGCGTTCTCACACTTTTCACCGTTTTCCCTAAATCCTGACCATACACACACACACACACACATATATATATATATATATTTATATCAAATATCATAATTTTATACTATTGATAGCAAAATACGTGAATATCACTATACATAAAAAAAAGTTGTATGTTTAAATACTAAAGTATTTTAAAAATTGATAGTCATTCCTTGAAAAATGATATTCATTCACTAATATTATACACATAGAAATTATAATTTCTTTAGTTTTTAAGTCAAACTCATCCCAAGTTGACCGACGAAATCCGAATCTGGCCAAGGTTGACCGCATTTGATTAAACGGAATTGAAGAAAATCATCTCGACACCTTACCTTGTAGCGATTACTCGGCCTCATAGACTAGGTTTACAACATTACTTATAATAAAGTGATTTTTAATTTTTTTAGTGGTGTTGAAGTGACAACAGGTAAAAATATTGAAGAACTCAAAGAAGATTAAGCTTTGATGCAAAAGAGGTATCTTTTAGTTCTACCTATATGAGGATAACTCATATGATAACCATGGCGAGTTAACATACTTATATTGTGATCTAATTTAAGTTGATAAAAAAGTCTCTATGAAAATAAAATATATGTATTTTAAATAAACAAATTAAGTTAACTATTGACGTGCTTAGAAAGTAACAATCAAATACGACTTTTAAGGTAAAAACAGAAATACTAATTATACATGTTCCCCGATTAAAGCATCAAACTCTAGGCTAATGGACATCAATATACCCTAGAGATAGCAAATACCGAATCTAAGATGCAAAACATCATAGAAAGATCAATATCACCACACAACTAACATCATAACCAATATGCATCATAAGAAATCCATCATCCATCATAAACAAATCAATGTACCATCTTATCCGGACAGCTATATAAAAGTTTAGCTGAACATGACAAACAAATTTAAAAAAAAAATTAAATTCATCGTCATAGCAGAAGGTTTAAAGATTGGAAAACTGTAAAGAATAACACGTGTAATCAATAAATACTTCCCCGTGCTTTAGATCTTTAAGTCTCGCCCTCTTTTCTCTTTCGATTCGTCTTCACTTTTTTTTCTACGGCCTCTTTTTCGCTTTTCTCAAACTCCAGTCCTTTTCTAGGGTTTCTCCGCATTCCTTATATATCACAAAACCAAACCCTAGCTTCAATTGCCTTACAGATCATACGCCTGCACAGGCCCACCACTCGTAACCTTGATTGCACCCACTTTAGCCCAATTCTCAATGTAGATTCTGTATAAATGGCGGTGGTAACGATTCCTATCCATCGGGTGGGTATGGGTCGTAACCTATCTGAGCTTCACATCCGTCCTCAGTCTTTAACCTACTGCTCTGTTTACACCCTTTTCACATCCAAATTACCCTCTTTTCAGTATTTAACTGCAATTCTAAACAAAACATTAATTGCTATCTATTCTTATCAGAATTGCGATAACTTCCCCTTTAAATGAGTCTTTTAACACCATAATAATATGTACCCTACAGCTACATCAATTACGCAAAGATATCCCCTTAGAAGTTAAAATAAGTGATTTCAAGTTTTCTTTTCAAATAATATGAAAAAATCAAAGAAAATTGGGCATTGATGCAAACGATATCTTTCATTTCTACCTACTATACAAGAATAACTCATATAATAACTATGGTGAGTTAAATACTTATATCATGTGATCTAATTTTAATTGATAAAAGTGTTTCGTTTAACCAAGCTTAAAAACACACACTTTATCTAGATTATTAAATTGGTATTTTGATCAAAATAACTAAACAAGTTAAAAGAGAAGTGTTCAACTTGTATTGAATTATAGCTAGAAGTTGAATATTTGAAAATTTTGTATTTATACCTATACTTAATAATAAATAAAAATATTTGAAAATACATGTCAATTTTTGGTATTTTCTCTTTTATATTTTCCCGTCTATCTCTCCTATTTAGTTGAAAATAAATGTCAATTTTTAGTATTTTCTTTCTTATATTTTCTCGTCTATCACTCCTATTAAATAATAATATTAAAACCAAAAGAATATATAATTAGATATTTGATATAAACTTAATTATGGATAGCAATTTTATCATTAACTAAATGAATTTAATATGAAACTAATTATGTATACTTCTAATTTCTGACATTAGATACATTTTTAAAAATATACTTTAATTATGGATAATTGTTATACAATCAGTCTATTTTTACATTTTAATCAACTCTACAATTTTAGACAACTAGATTAGTTAATGTTCCGATTTTTACCTACAGATTTTTTAATTCAATTTTTTATATATCTGGAAAATTGTTTAATCATATTTCTATGAAATCTACGAACCGAAAACGATTTTATAGTCATTTAGGAAACAATTCAAAAAAACATTCAATCATATATTTACATATTTAACTATCCAATATTTATTTTGAATTGTCGAATCTCATTGTCAATTTGTCATATCATTATAGCCGAAACTATTCAAGTATTTTCTTCCCATTTTGATTTTTATTATTGCTTATTTTAGTTCTTTGCATATGTTTATATATGTCTTATAGATGTGGTACCTTCAACTCATTTTCTTATGAACGAGTCGATTTGGATTATGTTTTATCTTTAGCTGGTTAGATTTTTAAAACTTAAAAAAAAAAGGTTATTGGATTTTAATAATCCTAACTTTCCTTTGGCCGATATTAATTTCAACTTAAAAATTTCCCTCTCACAATCCAATTTTTTAAGAATTTGGCCCCATCGATCCTTTTCTAACTGGTTATAACCCAGTTAGTTTTTTTTGCTGACATGGTAGCTTACGTGGCACAAACCTATTAATAGATGTGGCTGCTTATGTGACAAAAACCTAGTTAATGGATTTTAATAATCCTTACTTTCACCACCATCATCAACAACCAACACCATTAGCCGCAAGCACCAACACCATCAACAGCCGCCACCACAGTCGTCACTATCATCAACAACCACCACCGTCAGCTAATGGTGGTACGTGGTGTGGCGGCTGATAGTACTGGTGGTGGTTGTTATTCATGGTGGTGGTAGTGGTGGCGGTTGACAGTGCTGATTGTTGATGGTGGTGGTGGTGGTGGTAAAAGTTAGGATTATTAAAATTCAATAACTACGTTTGTTCCACATAAGAAGCCACATTAGCCAATAATTAGGTTTGTGACATGTAAGCTGCCATGTCAGCAAAAAAAAACTAATTAGGTTATAACCTAGTTACAAAGAATAGATGGGGGCCAAATTCTTAAACATTGGGATTGTCAAAAGGAATTTTTAAATTGAGATTAATGTCGGCTAATAGGTGAAGTTTGGATTATTAAAAATCCAATAACCCTTAAATAAAAATAGTCTAAAATGAGAAGACATGTTAGTTGAAAGTCTCACTATTTTTAATTTAATGCTAATAAATATATTTAGGTTGTTATATTATGATAGAAATAATATATATATATATATATATATATAGGGGAAGGATGTATAGAAAACTTATTTGTGCTAAGAAAACCTAGGAAACTCAATCTATAACCATTGATCAAGATCATCCAATGGCTCATAAATTTTGAAGCCTTTATGAATTAAATTAAATAGAATGATGAGGTCAATAAAAGTACTTGAAGGGCATATAGGTAAAATCAACTATAATATTAGTACATTATATATATTATATTAATAGTGATTTGACATGTATGAAAGGAGATGAAAGGAGGCACACGAATATCAATGAGAAGTAATCAAAACCCCTACCTCATTTCAGACATTTCGAAAGTCTCAACCCAAATTCATCTCTTTCTCTCTAAAAAACATTCGATCTTCCCAAAACCCACCGGAGAAGAAAAGGGGCACCGGAGAAGGAAGTCTCGTCGGAGAATAATAAAAAGGTGTCACGGTGAATCGCAAAACAAAATAAAAACAAGGTGCGACGGTGAATTGAAATCCCTAGATATGAGATCAACATTTCAGTTGTTATCGTCTGGTAAAAGCCGCCGGAAATGGAAGAAAGCAAGAACCAAGTGCAGAAGCAAGTAAGCTTCATTCGGTTTTTTATCAGTAGGTGTTTTGATAGGTGATGATTTTTGTTTTTTTCCTATCGGTAGGTGTTTTGATCGGATAAATGATGGGTTTTCTGTTTTTTTCCGATCGATCGGTGTTTTGGTCCGATCGGTGTGTGATTTGATCAGTGGTGATTTTTGTTTTGAATGAGACTAGAAAGTGTTAGTGTTGCTTTTTATGATTTTTTCCAATCGGTAGGTGTTTTGTGGTAGAAACTGTCTCGGGTTAATGTTTTTTTTAATGTTGGTTGAATGAGACTAGGAAGTGTTAGTTATTTTGAGTAGAAACTGTTTCGGGTTATTATTATTATTTTTTTTGGATTGCAAACTTGCTAACTACACGTTAAAACTATTGATTTGTAACAATAATTTGGTGGTTCGGCCGTGTATGGGATTGATTTGTAACAATAATTTGGTGGTTCGGTCGTGTATGGGTAGGTTAAAGTTACGTGGCGGGAACATCGGCGAGTTCAAGAGGTAGGTGTTTTATCGAAATTAGGTAACATGTGTTAAACCTACCTTGTTTTTATCAAAAACAAATTAGGTAAACCTGTCTTATTAGGGTTCGATGTGTTAAACATCTGTAAACATATTATCGTAACATGTGTTAAACCCGTCTTATTTTTATCAAATTAGGTAACATGTGTTAAACATGTCTTATATTTTTATCAAAAACATATTAGGTAACATGTGTTAGACCTGCCTTTTT
The DNA here is from genome assembly GCA_030545235.1 of Helianthus tuberosus. Taxonomy (NCBI): domain Eukaryota; kingdom Viridiplantae; phylum Streptophyta; class Magnoliopsida; order Asterales; family Asteraceae; genus Helianthus; species Helianthus tuberosus. The sequence goes on along the minus strand of JARYGA010011540.1, from coordinate 22,307 downwards.
TTTGTCAAAAACAAATTAGGTAAACCTCTGCTATTAAGGTACAAATCTAAGGGCTCAAAAACATATAAATATATTAGCGTAATATGTGTTAAACCTGTCTGATATTAGGGTACAAGTCAACGGACTCAAAAGCATATAAACATATTAGCGTAACATGTGTTAAACCTTCTTATTAAGGTACCATGTGTTAAACCTCCCTGATTAGGTAAACATATTAGTGTAACATGTGTTAAACCTGTCTCATTTTTATCAAATGATGTAACATGTGTTAAACCTGTCTTATTACTATGTGTTAAACCTCTCCTATTAGGTAAACATGTTAGTGTAACATGTGTTACACCTATCTTATTTTTATCAAATTATGTAACATGTGTTAAACCTGTATTATTTTTATCAGATTAGTTAACATGTGTTAAGCTCTCATATTTATTCCAAGTTATTTAACAAGTGTTAAACTTGTCTTGTTTATATAAAAATAGGTAACATATGTTAAACCTGACTTTATTTTATCAAAAACATATTAGGTAACCTGTTTTATTTTTATGAAATTAAATAACATGTGTTAAACCTATTTTATTTGCAGCAACAAAGAGAGTAACAAGATCGCAAACTGGTAAGATACCGAAAAAGCGAAAGAAAGTAGACGAAGAAACGGACGATGAATGGGATGAAGAAACAGAAGAAGCTGAAGGGGAGGTCATGTATAGGTTGAGGAAAAAGTCGAAGCGTGATAATTGGTCAGGGATTAGAACGAGATCATCACCAATCCAACTAGCCCGATGCATTAACGTGTTGTCGTTCAAACAAAGAATGGAAGTAAAAGAAATGGGATTTGGTTTTTGTAACTATCGTAGTCACCACGAATTTTGTTTATTTTAAATTATGGCCATAACCCAAAATACAATATGACCATTCTGGTCTTCTCTGTAATATGTTGTAACTATCGTAGTCACCACGAATTTTGTTTATTTTAAACAGTTATGGTAGGAAATGTATTTGGTTACCACTTATCAGTTAACATGTGTTATTAGTTACCAATTGTAAGAAAAGTAGTAGACGAGCATTAGGTGGTGAACATACTGTTTCAATCGTAACCTGTGTTACTCATTAACAAGTGTAACGTGTGTTACACGGGATGAAGTAGAAAACACGGTACATACCTTTATTGTTACTTGAAAACAATAAGCAATTGTAACATGTGTTACACATCTTACGTAAGTATATGTAGTACATGGTGGAACATGTAAGTAACATGTGTTACATACGATGTAGTGAATAAAAAACAAGGCACATATATGGTGAATAACATACGTATAGATGTAAGACGAGTATATGCACCACAAAGGCATACGCATGTTACATGTGTGTATGAAACACACTTGGTATATATAAAACACTTAGTATATGTAACGTGCATACATCCAAACATGCTAGTACATGTGATTTGTAACACACGTTACAAAAGTATATGCAACACATGGGCATCATTGTCATCTAATATGATCGAAGTAATCGAATAAAAGCAATGTGTAACACAAGTAATACATGATGGTTTGATTGGTTACCGAATTGGTTACAGGGGTGCACCCTTTTAAAAAACATTAATTGCTATCTATTCTAATCAGAATTGCGATAACTTCCCCTTTAAATGAGTCTTTTAACACCATAATATTTTGTACCCTACAACTACATCAATTACGCAAAGATATCCCCTTAGAAGTTAAAATAAGTGATTTCAAGTTTTCTTTTCAAATAATATGAAAAAATCAAAGAAAATTGGGCATTGATGCAATCGATATCTTTCATTTCTACCTACTATACGGGGATAACTCATATAATAACTATGGTGAGTTAAATACTTATATCATGTGATCTAATTTTAATTGATGAAAGTGTTTCTTTTAACCAAGCTTAAAAACACACATTTTATCTAGATTATTAAATTGGTATTTTGATCAAAATAACTAAACAAGTTAAAAGAGAAGTGTTCAACTTGTATTGAATTATAGCTAGAAGTTGAATATTTGAAAATTTTGTATCTATACCTATACTTAATAATAAATAAAAATATTTGAAAATAAATACATGTCAATTTTTAGTATTTTCTTTCTTATATTTTCTCGTCTATCACTCCTATTAAATAATAATATTAAAACCAAAAGAATATATAATTAGATATTTGATATAAACTTAATTATGGATAGCAATTTTATCATTAACTAAATGAATTTAATGTGAAACTAATTATGTATACTTCTAATTTCTGACGTTAGATACATTTTTAAAAATAAACTTTAAGTATGGATAATTGTTATACAATCAGACTATTTTTACATTTTAATCAACTCTACAATTTTAGACAACTAGATTAGTTAATGTTCCGATTTTTACCTACATATTTTTTAATTCAATTTTTTTATATATCTGGAAAATTGTTTAATCATATTTCTATGAAATCTACGAACTGAAAACGATTTTATAGTCATTTAGGAAACAATTCAAAAAAACATTCAATCATATATTTACATATTTAACTATCCAATATTTATTTTGAATTGTCGAATCTCATTGTCAATTTGTCATATCATTATAGCCGAAACTATTCAAGTATTTTCTTCCCATTTTGATTTTTATTATTGCTTATTTTAGTTCTTTGCATATGTTTATATATGTCTTATAGATGTGGTACCTTCAACTCATTTTCTTATGAACGAGTCGATTTGGATTATGTTTTATCTTTAGCTGGTTAGATTGTTAAAACTTAAATAAAAGGTTATTGGATTTTAATAATCCTAACTTTCCTTTGGCCGATATTAATTTCAACTTAAAAAATTCCCTCTCACAATCCAAATTTTTAAGAATTTGGCCACATCGATCCTTTTCTAACTGGTTATAACCCAGTTAGTTTTTTTTTTTGCTGACATGGTACCTTACGTGGCACAAACCTATTAATAGATGTGGCTGCTTATGTGACAAAAACCTAGTTAATGGATTTTAATAATCCTTACTTTCACCACAATCATCAACAACCAACACCATTAGCCGCTAGCACCAACACCATTAACATCCGCCACCACAGTCGTCACCATCATCAACAACCTCCACCATCAGCTAATGGTGGTACGTGGCCTGGCGGCTGATAGTACTGGTGGTGGTTGTTATTGATGGTGGTGGTAGAGGTGGCGGTTGACAATGCTGATTGTTTATGGTGGTGGTGGTGGTGGTAAAAGTTAGGATTATTAAAATTCAATAACTAGGTTTGTTCCACATAAGCAGCCACATCAGCCAATAATTTGGTTTGTGACATGTAAGCTGCCATGTCAGCAAAAAAAAACTAATTAGGTTATAACCTAGTTACAAAGAATCGATGGGGGCCAAATTCTTAAACATTGGGATTGTCAAAAGGAATTTTTAAATTGAGATTAATGTCGGCAAATAGGTGAAGTTTGGATTATTAAAATACAATAACCCTTAAATAAAAATAGTCTAAAATGAGAAGACATATTAGTTGAAAGTCTCACTATTTTTAATTTAATGCAAATAAATATATTTAGGTTGTTATATTATGATCAAAATAATATATATATGTATATGGGAAGGATGTATAGAAAACTTATTTGTACTAAGAAAACCTAGGAAACCCAATCTATAACCATTGATCAAGATCATCCAATGGCTCATAAATTTTGAAGTCTTTTTGAATTAAATTAAATTAAATAGTATGATGAGGTCAACAAAAGTACTTGAAGGGCATATAGGTAAAATCAACTATAATATTAGTACATTATATATATTATATTAATAGTGATTTGACATGTATGAAAGGAGATGAAAGGAGGCACACGAATATCAATGAGAAGTAATCAAAACCCCAACCTCATTTCAAACATTTCAAAAGTCTCAACCCAAATTCATCTCTTTCTCTCTAAAAACATTTGATCTTCCTAAAACCCACGGAGAAGAAAAGGGGCACCGGAGAATATAATCTGACCGGTGAAGAAAGTCTCGCCAGAGAATAATAAAAAAATGCTACGGTGAATCGCAAAACAAAATAAAAACAAGGTGCGATGGTGAATCGAAATCCCTAGATATGAGATCAACATTTCAGTTGTTATCGTCCGGTAAAAGTCGCCGGAAATGGAGGAAAGCAAGAACCAAGTGCAGAAGCAAGTAAGTTTCATTCAGTTTTTTATCAGTAGGTATTTTGATAGGTGATGATTTTTGTTTTTTTCGGATCAGTAGGTGTTTTGATCGGATAAATGATGGGTTTTCTGATTTTTTCCGATCGATCGGTGTTTTGGTCCGATCGGTGTGTGATTTGACCAGTGGTGATTTTTGTTTTGAATGAGACTAGAAAGTGTTAATGTTGGTTTTTATGTTTTTTTCCCATCGGTAGGTGTTTTTTGGTAGAAACTGTCTCGGGTTAATGTTTGTTTTAATGTTGGTTGAATGAGACTAGGAAGTGTTGCTTATTTTGAGTAGAAACTGTTTCGGGTTATTATTATTATTTTTTTGGAATGCAAACTTGCTAACTGCACGTTAAAACTATTGATTTGTAATAATAATTTGGTGGTTCGGCCGTGTATGGGATTGATTTTTAACAATAATTTGGTGGTTCGGCCGTGTTTGGGTTGGTTAAAGTTACGTGGCGGGAACATCAGCGAGTTAAAGAGGTAGGTGTTTTATCAAAATTAGGTAACATGTGTTAAACCTACCTTGTTTTTATCGAAAACAAATTAGGTAAACCTGTCTTATTAGGGTTCGATGTGTTAAACATTTGTAAACATATTATCGTAACATGTGTTAAACCCATCTTATTTTTATCAAATTAGGTAACATGTGTTAAACCTGTCTTATATTTTTATCAAAAACATATTAGGTAACATGTGTTAGACCTGCCTTTTTTTGTCAAAAACAAATTAGGTAAACCTCTGCTATTAGGGTACAAGTCTAAGGGCTCAAAAGCATATAAATATATTAGCGTAACATGTGTTAAACCTGTCTGATATTAGGGTACAAGTCAACGGACTCAAAAGCATATAAACATATTAGCGTAACATGTGTTAAACCTTCTTATTAAGGTACCATGTGTTAAACCTCCCTGATTAGGTAAACATATTAGTGTAACATGTGTTAAACCTGTCTTATTACTATGTGTTAAACCTCTCCTATTAGGTAAACATGTTAGTGTAACATGTGTTACACCTGTCTTATTTTTATCAAATTATGTAACATGTGTTAAACCTGTATTATTTTTATTAGATTAGTTAACATGTGTTAAGCTCTCATATTTATTCCAAGTTATTTAACAAGTGTTAAACTTGTCTTGTTTTTATAAAAATAGGTAACATATGTTAAAACTGACTTTATTTTATCAAAAACATATTAGGTAACCTGTTTTATTTTTATGAAATTAAATAACATGTGTTAAACCTATTTTATTTGCAGCAACAAAGAGAGTAACAAGATCGCAAACTGGTAAGATACCGAAAAAGCGAAAGAAAGTAGACGAAGAAACGGACGATGAATGGGATGAAGAAACAGAAGAAGCTGAAGGGGAGGTCATGTATAGGTTGAGGAAAAAGTCGAAGCGTGATAATTGGTCAGGGATTAGAACGAGATCATCACCAATCCAACTGGCCCGATGCATTAACGTGTTGTCGTTCGAACAAAGAATGGAAGTAAAAGAAATTGGATTTGGTTTTTGTAACTATCGTAGTCACCACGAATTTTGTTTATTTTAAATTATGGCCATAACCCAAAATACAATATGACCATTCTGGTCTTCTCTGTAATATGTTGTAACAATCGTAGTCACCACGAATTTTTTTATTTTAAACATTTATGGTAGGAAATGTATTTGGTTACCACTTATCAGTTAACATATGTTATTAGTTACCAATTGTAAGAAAAGTAGTAGACGAGCATTGGGTGGTGAACATACTGTTTCAATCGTAACCTGTGTTACTCATTAACAAGTGTAATGTGTGTTACACGGGATGAAGTAGAAAACAAGGTACATACCTTTACTGTTACTTGAAAACAATAAGCAATTGTAACATGTGTTACACATCTTACGTAAGTATATGCAGTACATGGTGGAACATGTAAGTACATGATGGTTTGATTGGTTACCGAATTGGTTACAGGGGTGCACCCTTTTAAAAAAACAAAAATAGGTCGTTAAACATAAAAAGTGGTAAAGGTAACATATAAAAGTGGTACCATACACAAGAATATACACATCTAGTAAAACAAGTTAAGGGCAATCATGCCATTATCAAATTACAACCAAAATACATGTTGAAATACGAGCGGGATATTGTTTATGTTTCACATGAAACGTACACATGTTAAACTAAGTAACGAAGAACATACTGAGCTTCACCAATCAACTTCCAAAAAGTAGCTTACCTAAACAAAAACAACCATTGGAAAATGCGTGATACACACGTAACACATGTTACAACTACATATTGTTTTGAAGTAACAATGAAAAAATATTTCTTTAGTGTTACTTCAAAACAATAAGCAATTGTAACATGTGTTACACATATTAGGAAAGATTGTAATATAAGAGCTACATGTGTAACACATGTTACAACTGCCTATTGTTTTGAAGTAACAATGAAGGAATCTTTTTTCACAACATTATGCTGGTACATGTAAGAATGCCTATTGCTACTTCAAAACAATAGATAATTCTAACATCTTTAACACATCTTAGAAGGCCCACATGTAAAGGTGTAAGAAATGTAAAAAATGCAGATCTGTAACACAAGTTACAAATGCTTATTGTTTTGAAGTAACAGTAAAGATATCTTTCTTCACAACCATTTATCTTAATACTTAGATGTGTAACACATGTAATACGCCTAACGTTTGTTAGGAGACATTGTAAGATAAGAGCTACATGTGCAACACATGTTACAACTGCCTAATGTTTTGAAATAAGAATAAAGGTTGTAACAGAAAATGTTGTAAAGTAAGAGCTACATGTGTAACACATGTTACAAATTGTTTTGAAGTAACATAAAAGGTTGTAAAGTAAGAGCTACATGTGTAACACATGTTACATATATTAGGAGTAATATATCTACTAACTTGTTTTTCTGGTAAGTAGCATCGAACGCTAACGCATCCCCAAAAGCCTTGTAGTTTAGCTTGGAGATCTCATCAACCCAAAACATAGCATTCAATTTCCCATCAGATACAAAAAAGTCATAGTAGAAATTGGGAAGATTTTCCCTTCGATCACGAAGTAGATCTAGAAAAAGTTGAGCATCTCGGTTACCGATAAAAATCCTCAACTTCTGGCTAAAGTTTTTAAAGTCGTCGGGAGTACCATGCACGTTGTGATGACCACCTTTAATACTTACAAGGCACCTGTGGGCCTTGACCGGACCAATACGATTATTGCTCATTCGGTGAATAAATTGTTGCGTTGCAAATGGGAGTTTTCTTGATATTTTTGAAAGGTCGTGGTTGAATGGGTCAATAAGGGGGTGATTATGCACATCAATCCAGTTGTGTACAACAAAACGAGTAGGGTTTTGCGTGATGAGGACAAGAATCTGCGCCTTGCAATCAGTGTGTGTGAATGTACTTTTCCTGTTGGACATCACCGAAGACTCACAGAGAGTGTCGAACGTCCTTTTCTGTTGCGGTTTAGCAGCTTTCGAGCACCTCAGGTATTTGTGCGTCGCATACCAATTCCAAACCTTTGTTTGCACCCTTTTTACATTGAAGCCAGCTTGATATCCGTATGCCTTATACATTGCAATAAGCTCCTCAAATGTGTCATATGATTTTCGAAGAACGGGATGGAACTCCTTGTCAACAATAGGAGTCCAATATTTGGTTCCTTGTGGGGTCTGAGTTACAAAGTAGCGGGGAGTTCCTTGTTCATCTGTGTATAAAATGTGTAAATTAAACAAAAACTGAATCTTTTTTGAAAAAAAAACATAACGGCTACATATTTAACACATGTTACAACTGAGTAATTTTGAAAAATAACATGAATTGTATATTTTTTGGAAAACCTTGTCATAAGGGCTACATTTTGTAACAACATCATGGATTTTTTAATTTTCTGTAAGGTTGTAACACATGTTACATGTTACATGTGTACGTGTTACGTTGATCAATGCATATGAGACTTGTAAACAATGCATATGTTTTTTAAAATACAAACATAAAAGTTATTTTTATTGCAGTGCTAACACTTTTATTGCAATGCTAACACATGTTACAATTTACCAATGAATATTTTCAATAATATTTATGGTTTCATGCTGCCAAAAAGGTTAGAGATAACCTTCATAAACATCAGGTCCGGTTAGCGGGAAATTCCCTCTGTCGTTAGCTCGTGCGCGTAGCGGTGATTCATCGTCATACTCATCACTCCACATATCTGAAAATCGAGTTTGCACAGGTAATTAAAAAAAACAAGAATATGGTATTTTTTTAGAAAAAAAAAGCTTTTAAATCTAAATGTTAAATCTTCTTCATTTGGTGAAAACATCTGAAAGTGAGACTGTTGAATTTCTATCTCTGGCTGCATGTTCTTATCTCTAATATGTCCAACACCTGATTATACAATAAATTACAAACTTGTATAGTAATGGGTTTCAAACACCAACAAAACAAAAAGAAAATAGAAATTGGTTGCTTAGTTGTGCAAGATATTAAAAATGTGAAAAAGCTTCAAATAAGTTGAACAAAAGGATCAAAAATAAATCATCTAATCCGCAACACCAACAAACATGTAAATGGTAGGGTGTTCATGATTAACTTATAAAAAATGAAGAAAAGGAACCAAAAAGAAGATGATTACCAAGAAAAGATGATTGACTCCTAAAAAAGAACATGAACAAAAAAAAAACATGATTGTCTTCTAAAAAAAGAGAACAAATTTTTGATTCATTCACATACCGGAAGAACCTGATGCCTGCTGGAAGTAAACCGCCGGTGATTGATCGCCTATGAAGTTATTCCGGAATACACGGCTAGGAGAACAAGCCTGAAAATCGGCCATGAAAGATGGGAGAAAGCAATGGAGTTAGGGTTTTTGAAGAAGAAAGGAATGGGGGATGAAGAAGGAAGAAAGAAATGGAAGTTCTGTATATATTTTTTGGTTTAAAAAAGTGATTAGTTGATGGTTAATAAATGACTTGATGGGATGGGGAAAAGGGTGAAATGATGGCTTGAACAAATGACTAATTTGCCCTTTTAATATGTGTTTTAAAGATATGATGTGGATCAATCTTTTCCACACAATTCAGGTTTCCCAAGTTTTCTAGATTAAATGGGTTTTCCATAGATACTTACATTATATATATATATATATATATATATATTTACTCATATCTAATACTAAGCTATACCTAATACTATATAACTGGTTAAAAAAAGAGAACAAATTTTTGATTCATTCACATACCGGAAGAACCTGATGCCTGCTGGAAGTAAACCGCCGGTGATTGATCGCCTATGAAGTTATTCTGGAATACACGGCTAGGAGAACAAGCCTGAAAATCGGCCATGAAAGATGGGAGAAAGCAATGGAGTTAGGGTTTTTGAAGAAGAAAGGAATGGGGGATGAAGAAGGAAGAAAGAAATGGAAGTTCTGTATATATTTTTTGGTTTAAAAAAGTGATTAGTTGATGGTTAATAAATGACTTGATGGGATGGGGAAAAGGATGAAATGATGGCTTGAACAAATGACTAATTTGCCCTTTTAATATGTGTTTTAAAGATATGATGTGGATCAATCTTTTCCACACAATTCAGGTTTCCCAAGTTTTCTAGATTAAATGGGTTTTCCATAGATACTTACATTATATATATATATATATATATATATTTACTCATATCTAATACTAAGCTATACCTAATACTATATAACTGGTTACATTATGTGTCACAATTCTATACACCCAAGATTATTGTAATCCTATGAAAAATTTCTAACTTATATTTTTGTTAGCCCAAGTTATATCTAATAAAAAAGTAACTCCATAAAAGTCTTTTGGTTTATTGTATCTCAACAATCTGTTATCTTCTTTATTAGTATTTTTTTACTTTATATATATATATATATATATAGGCTGGTTAACGTACAATACCACTTATCATACTTTACGTACGTGATATTCTCAGTCGTAGGATCTTCAATCCATCAAACTAATTTAAATAATTAAATAATCATATTAATGTATTCAAATCTTAAAAAAAAGGTTAAATCGTCATTACGATATCTTAATCTCTGTAACTGACGGAGATTGAAATCCAACCCTGAATCAAAAATCTCTGTAACTAACGGAGATTGAAATTCAACCCTGAATCAAAAATCGAACCCTGAATCAAATACAAAAACGTAAGATTCTTATTCACAAACCTTCTTCTCCCTTCTGCAATTTCATATCTGCTGATTTGGAAGTTCTGAACTACAACAACATCAATCGACTGTCTATCGAAGAAGATGATCCAGGATGAACATTATAATATGCGAAATTCATTTTGAACACGCGAAAAATAATTCAAAAACAAAAGAAAGGTTGTGGTTTGTTATAGTGTGCGAAATCTGTTTTTAGACACATGCGATTTTAAAAAAAAAAGTGATATTGTTTGTGGTTTGTTGCAGTCTGCGAATTCTTGTTTTAGACACATGCGATTTTAAAAAAGGGATATTGTTTGTGGTTTGTTACAGTGTGAGAATTCTTGTTTTAGACACATGTGATTTTAAAAAAAGGATATTGTTTGTGGTTTCTTATAGTGTGCGAATTCTTTTTCGAATCGCATGCGATTTTAAAAAACAATGATGCTGATAATTTCATGTAACTATGTCCACGTTGATTGAAATGCACAAATAAGAAATTATGAATTGATAATTAAAATAAATATAAATTACTATTTTATATAAAAAATGAATTTAATACCGATGTGACTGTAATGTGACTTGTAATGATCAATTTTAATATAAATACTACTGAACTTACCACCCTACCTGCATAATAAATTTAGTATTTTAATATAAAATACCCAGGGATAACAACCTTCCATATTAAGACACTGAACACAAACACACACAAAAATGTCTTCTGAAGATTCAGAACAAATAAAGAACATTGCAATAAAGGAACCATTGTCAACTCACATGTTGACAGAAATAAGCACCAATGTCAACTCTTCTCACTTGATTCTTGATGTGCAGGGGAAGATTCTTGCAGAAATCAAGAAAAATAAAAGCATGTGGGAGAGACTCCTTGAAGAACCACCATCGAGCTTCAGAGACGCCGCATTGGATCACATCAAGGAACAGTCTCGAGCAGATGGCTTAGCCTTCTCTTTCTTGAATGATGCTCTGAACATAGTGAAAGAGAAGATGGAGTTCAGCTCGGCTGAATGTGACAAAATCTTTGCTTCAAGTAACTAGATTTCTCTTTGTCATTTTATAGTCTTTAGTTGTGTTGAACAATAACATTAACTTTATGTTTATGTTTTGTATACATCTTTTGAAAAACATCTGATGGTTAGTTATTATATAAATCGCATGAATGAAATACATATATATCGCATGTTCCTAATAAATACAAGATAACTCAAAACCGCATGTCATAAAATGAAAAACACAATAAAATCGCATGTTAAACTACTTATAAACTGATGCATATGAAATCACATGTTTACATACTAAAATCGCATGTTTGTATAATAAAAACTCATGTGTATTAAATCGCATGTACAATTAAATATTTTAATATTCCTCCTCTGAAACCTCTTCCCAATCATCTTCTTCATTGCCAAAATCACTCCTTCCACTGTAATCTTTGAACTCATCTTCCTCTTCATCGCCTTCGACCTCGTTGACTTTGTGCATGGGATCTTTTTCAATCTGCACTCCCTTCATCTTCTTTTGTTGTTTGCCTTTCAGTATCTCGCAAGTCCGAATATCATGACCTTTTTTATTGCATACACTACATGTCCTTGACCTTTTTCCTTTGCGGCTGATCATTTGTTCCTTCTTCGATTCAATCCTTTTGTGAGAGCCACAACCTTTGTTTCTTATACCAGCTGGCACACAGACAGTAGGATGTGCATTAGTTACTGTTTGTTGATAACCAATCAACTTTGAAAACCGGTCAAACTTTGGATCAAGCTGCTTGGTTATACGACTCTGATCAAATTTTTCTTTAATCTTCTTCATTTGATCCCTGACTAAACAAGTTGATCAAGGTCGGTAATCAAATTGCTAACCAAGTACTCCCTTGTGTACATGATTTCGCGAGCAATCTGTTTAGCCTTGTATTGCTCATCCTTAACATCCACCTTTACATCAAACATGGCGTTTAATTCATTCAGAACCACATCTTTTGTCCATCTCTTCATAACATATTTGTTTGGCATTTCTTTAACACCAAACATCTTGAAAACAAAATAGATGTGTTTACATAGCAGCTCATACTGTTCAAAACGCAGACAACTACATTGTGCAGTTACATCTTCTTCAAGATTCTTGAAACACACCTACAGAAACAAAAAAAAAAAAACAAAAATTAAAATCGCATGTGTATGTGAACAATTTCACATGTCTAAAAAAATCATTTTCTTGAAGTAATTTAAAATCGCATGCGTTCATAAAAATCACATATTGTAAATCATGTTCTGTATTAAATTCGCATGGGGGTTTTCAATAATCGCATGTTTTAAAATATATTACCGCTAAAAACCCATCTCCATAAGCTTTAAAGTCTTTCAACGATATCCTTATCTGCGGACCCTCGATTTTGGTGTCCATTGGCAAACATTCGGTAATAGTTCCATATATCTATGTTTGTTGATCGAAGGATATAGACCTGGTGTATATCTTAGCAGCATCTTTTTCCAAAGTAGTTTTGCTCCAATCATCAAGCTCAGTATATCTTGAAATATGATCATTCTTTCTGTGATTGAACCTTTGGACATCCATTGAACCGTCAAAATAATTCATAAACTCTACAAGAGTGAGTTTTGAATTAGACACCTAGTAAAAAAAATGGGTCTCACTCTCTGATCTCGAAGTTGTTCTCAAAAGTCCAGACATTGGCTTGTGCCGATAAAAAGCTGGAATCCACATGGATCTCATCACAAACATATCATCAATCCATTTATTTTGTGTAAGACCGTACTCAATCATTACCAACTTTCACTGTCTCTCAAAATCTTTTGGCTCAATGGAATCAGTCCATACAATATTGCACATCTTACTTTTAAAGTCATCATTGTTGCACAACTCGTGTCACACCCCCAAAATACCACCTAGGGAGTGTCCCTGTTGGGCGTGTGACGTACCAACAGTGAGCCACTGATTACATTGAACCCATACAAGTTTCTAAATAAAATTCTCAATCATTAATAAAATACCATCAACAAGTTTGAATGAAAACCAATATGTTCAGCGGAAGCAATTAATAAACCAAAGTTAAACCATTTCGAAACCCATGTATAGTATCAATAATTCAAACACATGAATCCTTCCAGTCGACCCATGACCACTCCAGCTACTCCAGACAGCAACTTCGCAAATCCAAAATACCTAACGACCTACGAGCATGCAACAAGTGTATCAGACAACGCTGGTGAGTTCATGGTTTTACGAAAACGTTGGTTACCAAGTGTTTAGTTAATCCATTGAAGTTAAATCCGAAAGTAATGTTGATAATAACCCGAATACAAGACGGCTCCTGATTTACATTGCCCTTTCTCCAATGCTCTTATAAAAGCATTGGTCATAACTAGGTCATTAGTTCAACACCCGTCTTCCCAGGTATGGGGTGAGGTTGCCAAACCTAAGTAGCGCTACTAACTAATACCATGTTACCTCTTAGGTAACCAAACAACACAGAGGGACTTTAAAGGTGATAGGAAGAGTATATTATCCAAAATTCCCGTTTTTACCCAAAAGACTTATCCCTCCCCGGGATACCAACTGACTGTCCCAACCACCGGGACGCATGCTCAAGAGAGATGAACTCACCTTTGGTTTGCTCGGTAAGATTAATTTTGTGTTCCTAGTTTAATCAATCCAATCTTAGTATCAGTTCCAGCCATGGTCACTTTTATAGCGTTTAATCATATGACCCTCATACACATTTCACATAAACACATACATAATGGCATATAACTCGTAACATGAAATCACGCACTAACAATCATTCAATCTTCACGTCTTACACACCACAAAGTTTTACACGAGTCATTACTTAACAACCCAACGTAGGTTCTCGTGCGGTGTGGCCCAACTGATTCCGGGCCCACTACAGAAAGTGACCCAGATACGGCCCAGAGTCTAGGGCCCAAAAGCATTAATGTATTTCTTAACACTAATCGGTCCCCACATGAAAATGGATAACATGCCGAGTCCCCGGCCCAACCTGTTTCCTCTTGTGGTCCATCCTGTCCGGCCCAGTTGTACCCCAGGCCCAGAGACATCGCGCGACCGACCTATCGTGATTTAGTTTTGTGTGTCTAGCCCAACTAGACAACCTACCCATGTGTTGTGTGGCCCAATCCGATACAAAGCCCAATGGTAATTCGTTTTTGTTGTTTCTAGTACCCTAGCCCACTGTATAACACATATCTCATATAATATGAACTTTCCATACATTTAATTCATTGACAATTTGTGCTCAACTATGTTACACATAATCCATTTAACAAATAATGGTTAAACAAACATAAATACAATCTGTTAAAGTACTCGGCCCAACTTACCTAATATGATTTCATCAGTTTGTTTATAACAGCCCACTTAATTATGCTCCTATACATGTTATCGGTCCAATCCCAACCACCCACAACAATGCCAATTTGTTTCACATAATAAGGTTGTAACCCATACTTTATTGGACTCACATTAACATAACTAATTCTTTCATTGGATCTCGGCCCACTACCTAAATATCCATTTAGTGGATTAACAGCCTTTCGAACTAGCATGACATTAAGAAATTTTAATCAAAGTTATCATCACCAAGAAATCATGTAGTCAAGTACATCAGATCATAACAACCTCATATGTACTAGACTAATAATATATAATTTTAACTAATAACATACTATTCAAAACTCATGGACATTACACATTTAACAACATACCAAAACCACATAATATAATTAATCATCAATCCGCTATCACAAGTATACAGTGCCTAAACATATTGCCACATGTATATGCCTAATCAAATCAGATTATATCTACCAAAGAAACCAATCATGTCACAAAACTAGTCATGTATCGAGCACACTTATCACCAAGTATTAACATAATCAACAACAGCCATATATTGTTACAACTATGTTTATATGTCAAGAAAATCAGATTTGAAACATCAAGAAGTTATACTAACCAAAGAGAAAAGAAGTGTTCGAGCCCAACAATCTTCGAAGGAAGGCGGGTCTGCTATGCCGCACGTATGAGATCTTGAGAGAGATAGGGTTTGTTGTGGTGATAAAGTGAGATGTAAATAGAGGTTACGTAACATGCCATTATAATGCCCAAATAACATTAAGTGGGCCGGTGATCCAGCTTGGGCCGAGATCAGAATGAGACACCAAAAAAATGTTAATTTGGTTTAATGTTGTGGATGTTATGATTAATCAAAAACAGACAAAAGTTCCATATCTTTAGATATACATAATCCATGAATGGTGGGCTCAAGTGGTGTGGGCCGAACTTAAGTGAGTGTAGGGCCGAGATAAAAGAACTAAGGTGTGTGTCCTATCTTTGTGATACTACGGAACATGTTGCCACATGTATATGCCTAACCAAGCCATTGGCCCAACAGAAAACCCGACACACATACAAGCATACTCGGATACGTTACACGTTAAGCACGTTTATAAAAGTTACGAGCGTTTAATAGAATATGATACCACGGAACATGTAACACATAGGAGAGAATTAACGAAGAGTTAAGATCACAAGCTTAAACGTTACAAACCTCGAATGTTCGGGTCGTCACATCATCCCCAACTTGAAAGAAATTTTGTCCCGAAATTTGACAAGTAAGCACCAAGAAGTGAAGTGATAAATCAAGATTGTTGTAGGTTTTCCTCAAGTACCACATCATCCCCAACTTGGAATGGAATTTCGTCCCGAAATTCACCAGTAGTACCAGAATTAGATTGGTCATTACGAAAGAGTTGAGGATATTTGAGCTTCATCTAATCCTCGCGCTCCCACGTGAACTCCGGTCCACGTCTTGAGTTCCAACGAACACTCACGATTGGAATTCGACTAAGTTAACGAACTAATTCTTCCCAGACTGTTGAATGGTCCGCCGTGACGTCGGTTAAGCTCGCCATGCTTCCCAAGCATTCCACACCCTCCCAGGGTAAGAATTTCAACACGATACGATCGCCTACAACGATCTTCCAGCGTTTCCACAGTTAATCAGCTTTCCTGACAGTCATGCATAACCACCAATCGACTCCCGATCCAAACCCTTCCCAAGAGTTTTGAGTACCAGTCCTGGACCAGTAATTAAGTCGTCAACTATATCAATTTAACAAGAAGGTTGGCATTATTGTCTACGCTATGTAATGCCTCAACAGGGCTGTCTGGTTAACAATATGATAATTGTCGCAGTAGTACTCAACCATAGGTAAGAGTCCTTCAAATTTGCACCAAAGCCAGTCACACACATGCCTGTCTTCAAGTGCCAGGAGAGTTTGTTTTCTCTGATCGTTTGCCCAACGGCGAAAAGCAATGCTCTGGTCCTGACGTGAGCCAAGGGTGTTGTGTAATGCCTGTCATAAATCATGCATAGATCATATTCAGAGGTAACAGGAGTTGGCACCTCATGCCTGAAAGCCGCCTCTCTCATAGGAACATTCACAACTATGAAGACTCGTCAGTTTTCATGATTGCAAGAAAGTGTGTTGGTAACGTGTGTCCATCAACGATCATCCAGGTGACAATGTTTCTGTTTTGAGTTGTAAGTAGACCAGTGATAAGATCCATGGTAGTCTGTTCTTATTTCCATACATGTGTTTCAGGTTGCTAATATCCCACCTTGACTTTCCCACGTGTCAAGCTTCGTTCCTATGCGTGGCTATGTGGGCCTTCAGGCCCGGTCATCCGTACATGGTCTTCAGGTTTTAATACATCCTATCAAAACTCAGATGAATAGGATATCGAGGCCCGTGTGCTTCGCCTGCACCAGTTCCCTAAAGTTTCTGTGTAGTGAGATCCATATTCGTTCCACGAAGTAGCAAATATCGTCCGTCCTGCCAAAGGTTGCTTCCCCATGCCCCGCATGGGTCAATCTTGAAAACTCTCTTCCTTCAGTTCTTAAATTTGAGCAATGCGAGTCTGATCAGATATGTTAAAGTCGATAGCGAGCTGCAAAGCTCGTGCACGTCCAGGTTTCACTGTCGTATTCATTCAAAAGTTCCACCCAGTGTTGCCATCACATGTTTAGCTCTCTTGAAACAAGGGTATACGGGAGGCCCTTGTGATCGGTCTAAGTGGTGCATTCGGTACCGTCCAAGTAATGCCTCCAATTTAAATCCAAAGACTACGGCTTCCACCGCAGGTCATGACTCGTGTAATTCTTCCTGTAAGTCTACCACGTAAGCCATCGCCCTAACATGTTGCATCGGTGCGCAACTAAGACTCTGATTCGGACCATCATAGTATACTGCCAGACCATCAGTACCCTCAGATAGAAGTAATGTTCAGTGCGTTGCAGAGTTGGGTTTCAAAAGCTGAAAAGACGTTTCCCCTGTTTTATTTCCCATAAATTCACAGCTCCCCTGCTATGCTAAGGAGATTGAAGTTACGAAATCCTCGAAAGTCCCATTATGAATCTGCGATAGTACCCAGCGAACCCAAGGGGTTGCTGTATCCTGGAAGAAATCTGAAATTGCATAAGGTCAATCTGAAATTCCACCTGACGATGTGGAAGTAAACCAGGTAACTCTTCAGAGACCCCCTTCAGTGGACACTTCGGGGCTTTCATGGCTGAGATGATGCAAACCATGGCACCACTATGATGATCTTGTTCTGAAAAAGATTCCCCACTAGGGAGAGGGATACGCACGATTTTCTCTTTACAGAGAATTTCTGCTTAATGCATAGATAACTAAATCCATGTCAACGACCACGTCAAAACTTACAAGAGTATCGGGAAGTAGGTCAATGTCGAACACTTGACCCATGAGATCAAGTTTCCAACCAAAAAGAACATGAGAAGCTTCTATCGATTTACTACCAGCTAATTCTACTACATGCTTATTTACAAGAGGTGTGGGAGTCAATCCTAACTGACGACTGAACCCCAAATACACAAAACTCCAACCGGCACCAGAGTCGAATAAAACAGAAACAAAAATATCATTCAAAGAAGACTTACCGGTCTCAACATTGCCCTTCATTGCGAGCTTCCCCATCGCCAATAGTAAATACTCTTCCACGTGCCCCGTTCCCTAACGTTGTTCTCGTTGATGTTATTCCCTGCGTTGTTGTTGTTGACAGCATTCTGGTTAAGCTGAGGGTAATCCCGCTTAAAATGACCCTCTTCACCACACTGAAAGCACCCCTATTGATTTCCCCGATTCTGTTGAGGCTGTTGCCTCTCCTGTTGCTGTGGCTGCTGCTGCGGCTGCTTTGGGAGCCAGACCCTACAATCTTTTGCCATATAACCTACCTTGTTGCATCTATGACATACCCGGGTGCACGGCCCACGATGGTGGAACATACACTTATCACACTTTGGTAACTTTCCCGCGTAGGAACCCTGATTTGAGTTGTTGCTCTTATTCTGGTTCACAGGAGACGACTGGCAGAAACTGCGGTTGGTACTATTGTCTGCCCTTTTCTAAGGTTGACTGGCACTGGTTGCTTTATCAGCATCGTTCCATTTTCGCTTGTTATCACTAGCAGGTGTGGTAGCTGTAACGATAGATGTAGTAGCAGATTTACGAGACGGAAAATTGCGACGTTCGACCTCTTGGTCAGTGATCTTGTGTGCCAAACGGATGATCTGGGGCAGATTGTTAAGGTTTGCAGCAGTGATATACCCCTTTACAGCTGGTGCTAAGCCCTTGAGATACAACTCAATTCGCCGAGGTGGAGGTCGAGACAGGTTAGGGCACAGAATTACCAGTTCGTGAGATCGTCTCGTGTACGCCTCGACCTCAGACCCTTCCATCTTCAATTCATAGTACTCGTTCTCAAGCTTCTGAATCTCATCACGAGGACAGTACTCCTCTCGCATCAATTCCTTGAAATCATCCCAAGTAGTGGCATTCGCCATCTCAATACCCAACATCTGAACCTGGTCATTCCACCAAGTCAAGGCACCGTCCTCGAGCGTGCCTGTAGCATACTTCACCCGGTCCCCCAAGGTACAATTACACATAGCAAACACAGATTCAACCTTCTCGAACCATCGCAAGAGTCCCACAGCTCCTTCAGTCCCACTGAAGGTCTGTGGCTTACAATCCATGAAGGTTTTGAACGTACAAGCAGGTGGAGCAGGTGGATTGTTTTGATTCGCAGATTGACCTAAAACGTAAGAACGTACAACGCACAGGTATGATTTGAGTATACGATACAAGGATAGAAAGTAATTGGCACATATCGTACCAGCCTGGTAAGCCGCTAGGGCTTCAGCTACACGAGTGTTGATCAAGTTGGTTAATTCGGCCTGCGTCATAGCAATGTGGCCACGTCCATGGCCTCGTCCACTCATGTTTCTATACAAGAAGAGGAAGGATTTAAAATGAAAGTTCGAGCAGGAGTCAAGTATTACTATGACCTCTATAGAATACTGAGTTCTAACATAACACCAATTAGCCGAGCGGAACCCTTTTCACACTCGTTAAGCCTCACTGGGACTCACATGCACCTCACGTTATTATTATGTGTGCACCCATAATAATAAGGCGATTTGCATGCTTATCTCAGTGCCTCTTAACTTGCGCTAAAAGGTTCCCCACATTCAAATAGCAAACAAAAGGATTTTACAGGATCAAGAATCACAATAGTCGAAGGGTAGTGTCACACTAACAGTTCACATAACAGGGGTTGGTAACATAAGGGCTCATACTGTTGTGCCAAGTGTGCATTCACGTGTAATGTTATACATAAGTGTACACTAGATATACTATGCAATAGCAAATGAGAAACAAACCTTGCAGTCTGGAGCAGAGTGTCATGGTCGATTTCGGTACTGTTGGGTTATAGTCTGGTTTTATAAAAAGGTTTTAAAACCAAGTTCACTATAACCAGTGGCTCTGATACCAAACTGTCACACCCCCAAAATACCACCAAGGGAGTGTCCCTGTTGGGCGTGTGACGTACCAACAGTGAGCCACTAATTACATTGAACCCATACAAGTTTCTAAATAAAATTCTCAATCATTAATAAAATACCATCAACAAGTTTGAATGAAAACCAATATGTTCAGCGGAAGCAATTAATAAACCAAAGTTAAACCGTTTCGAAACCAGTGTATAGTATCAATAATTCAAACACATGAATCCTTCCAGTCGACCCATGACCACTCCAGCTACTCCAGACAGCAAGTTCCCAAATCCAAGATACCTAACGACCTGCGAGCATGCAACAAGTGTATCATACAACGCTGGTGAGTTCATGGTTTTACAAAAACGTTGGTTACCAAGTGTTTAGTTAATCCATTGAAGTTAAATCCGAAAGTAATGTTGATAATAACCCGAATACAAGAATGCTCCTGATTTACATTGCCCTTTCTCTAATGCTCCTATCAAAGCATTGGTCATGACTAGGTCATTAGTTCAACACCCGTCCTCCCATGTACGGGGTGAGGTTGCCAAACCTAAGTAGCGCTACTAACTAATACCATGTTACCTCTCAGGTAACCAAACAACACGGAGGGACTTTAAAGGTGATAGGAAGAGTATATTATCCAACATTCCCGTTTTTAACCAAAAGACTTATCCCTCCCCGGGATACCCACTGATTGTCCCAACCACCGGGACGCATGCTCAAGAGAGATGAACTCACCTTTGGTTTGCTCGGTAAGATTAATTTTGTGTTCACAGTTTGATCAATCCAATCCTAGTATCAGTTCCAGTTATGGTCAGTTTTATAGCGTTTAATCATACGTCCCTCTTACACATTTCACATAAACTCACCCATAATGACATACAACTCGTAACATGAAATCACGCACTAACAATCATTCAATCTTCACGTCTTACACACCACAAAGCTTTACACGAGTCATTATTTAACAACCCAACGTAGGTTCTCGTGCCGTGCGGCCCAACTGATTCCGGGCCCACTACGGCAAGTGACCCATATACGGCCCAGAGTCTAGGGCCTAAAAGCATTAATGTATTTCTTAACACTAATCGGTCCCCACATGAAAATGGATAACATGCCGAGTCCCCGGCCCAACCTGTTTCCTCTTGTGGTCCATCTTGTCCGTCCCAGTTGTACCCCAGGCCCAGAGACATCGCGCGACCGACCTATCGTGATTTAGTTTTGTGTGTGTAGCCCAACTAGACAACCTACCCATATGTTGTGTGGCCCAATCCGATACAAAGCCCAATGGTAATTCGTTTTTATTGTTTCTAGTACCCTAGCCCACTGTATAACACATATCGCATATAATATGAACTTTCCATACATTTAATTCATTGACAATTTGTGCTCAACTATGTTACACAGAATCCATTTAACAAATAACGGTTAAACAAACATATATACAATCTGTTAAAGTACTCGGCCCAACTTACATAATATGATTTTATCAGTTTGTTTATAACAGCCCACTTAATTATGCTCCTATACATGTTATCGGTCCAATCCCAACCACCCACAACAATGCCAATCTGTTTCACATAATAAGGTTGTAACCCATACTTTATTGGACTCACATTAACATAACTAATTCTTTCATTGGATCTCGGACCACTACCCAAATATCCATTTAGTGGATTAACAGCCTTTCGAACTAGCATGGCATTAACAAATTTTAATCAAAGTTATCATCACCAAGAAATCATGTAGTCAAGTACATCTGATCATAACAACCTCATACGTACTAGACTAATAATATATAATTTTAACTAATAACATACTATTCAAAACTCATGGACATTACACATTTAACAACATACCAAAACCACATAATATCATTAATCATCAATCCACAATCACAAGTATACAATGCCTAAACATATTACCACATGGATATGCCTAATCAAATCAGATTATATATACCAAAGAAACCAATCATGTCACAAAACTAGTCATGTATCGAGCACACTT
>JARYGA010011539.1:0-39343 GCA_030545235.1 Helianthus tuberosus | reverse complement strand
AATCAATGGATGTTCTTAAAAATGTTTCTGTTGTAAATTGCTAACGTTGAAGGTTCAAGGTTAAGTTAGAAATCGGCGACTGTTCTTCAAATTTGGAATCATTAAAATTCGAAAGTGGGAAAAAGGATATAATCAAAATTTTGATTCATTAAAAATCGGCATTGGCGATGAAGGATATAACCGAAATCAAGCAGACAAATCTTTTAATAAATTATTCCCCGTTTCAGATAATCTTTTAGATACCGGTATGAAACGGTCGGCTACCGAGACACGCCGGCCCGGTAAAAATTAGGAGGCGGCCTCTGGTATGGTTGCTTTAATTTTAATTACACAGATTACTAATCAGTTGATTAATGCAATCTCAGATTACTAACAAATCGACCTTGGTTAAGCATATTTCCCCTAGATTAATTTGTAAAATTACTCCTCCTCACAATGTTACTGTTCAATTTTCATTGTTTTGATTGGTCATAAGATGAGCACACTACACATAGTACTCCACCAACCCCTTTCTCTCTGTCTGCTAATAGTTCAATGTTTTCTTTTGACAATCTGTCGGAACAAACTTCCAACAATGACTAACCCGATTAGAGCTCCAGATCTACGGACCTGTGACTAAAATATGGATGCCAAGGAGAGAGTAGAAAGGGCGGAGGGAGAAGAGGAACGGTGGTTCTGTAATGGCGGTGGCGGTGTGGTGCGGTGGCGGTGTGGTGTGGCGGCGATGCTAGAATCGTAGCTTGATTTTCTGTGCATTGGCGGAGGACGTGGCGGCAACGAAAGTAGTGGTTGTGACGGTGATGCCATAGATGTGGTCAGTCGTGGCTTTGGCGGAGATTCGGCGTTCTCCGGTTTTCGTCATCGGAGACGCGATGGTGATGACCTGTATAAGATAGTGTCACCAGACGGTAGAGTGGTGGTTCTTTGACGGTGACGCTGGGTTTTCTTGGTGGAGAGAAAGAGATTGAGAGAGGAGATACAATGAGATGAAATGTTGAGGAGCGGACGTGAAGGAAAATAAAAATCAAATTGAAATAAAACTTTGAATTTGAGGAAGCCACTTTCACGTGATGATGCTCTGAAGAGCTTTTTTTTTAATAATTTTGTGCAAGTAATTTTTTTTAAATAATTTTTTGCAAGTTATAAGTTGATAATAATATTCTAGAATTATAATATTGCATTTCAGTTAAAATATTTAAATTTGAATATTTTAAGCTATCCTTATATATAAACAATTTAAACAAATATTCATACGCCTCATTTATATTGGTTCTTTTTTTATTTACTTTTTTAAACAATATACAGAAACAAAACAAAAACTAAAATATTTGCTCATTCTAAATAAGAAAGCTTCTTACAAATTTGTATGTAGTGTGCCGCTAAATGCGTAGGTGATTCAATTATTGTACGTCTATTTTGCGTTTGGTTTAACGATCCCGCGGTAACATGCGGGTCCTAAAACCTATTAGATTATAAGTTTCAACAAGTTCACGTTTGATGAAATGTAAACCGTTTGATTTAATGCATGTATGAAACATTGATGTGATATATAACATATTAATGCATGTATGAAACATTGATATCTTCGTGTGGTCAAATAACCAATGAAGAGTGTATCATTTTTCAATTATGGTTGATCTTTCCATTGCTCCAATATACAATAATATTGCCTCTTAACAGTAAAATAGTAATCTCTACTTTATGGGTTTCAAATGTAGAACGGTAATCTTTTACTTACTAACACCAAGAAGGACAAATATCTATAGTGAAATGCCTCGCTTTTTAGAACTTCCCTGATTTAGAAAGCTCGCTTTGTATTCTATTTATGGAAACTCGTATTCTTTTGTAATCGTATTCCGTGGTCATTCAGTACAAACCAACACTTTCATCGTAATAAAAACTTGGTCATTTTACTTAAATTATGCATTTATTATACGTACTCATTTTATATTCAAGATACATACTTGTTTGGTATACGTTCATCTAACGCGCAAACACATACTTGTTTTACTAACAAACTATCGTAAATACGCGATTTTATACGCTTTATACATACGGTACTTAATTTTCCATTTACCAAACTTAATCCCTACTTTTATTCACGTTCTATACTTAATTATATGTGTTTATGCCAAGAAATACCTTTAAATATACTCAAAACCAAACTACAGGGGTTAAAAGTGTCAAAATCTTATAGTTATCCCGAGGCAGCTCAGGCGACATGCGAAAGATCCCTGGTTACCTTCCGCGACGCGCGGGAGCCCCCGATCCGCAGCCAGCTTTGATTCCTTCATGGATTGGTCCATTTTATCATCCCAACTCCTACCTAACTTCTTTTAAAACACTATTAACTCCTAACCCTAATCACCCACTATAAATACAACCTTTCTAACACTTTTTTTCACTTTCCAAACTCATCTAAACACTCAAATCACTTTCAAATTCTCTGAAAATACAAGTTTTGGGCAGATTACAAAGTGAGTTCAAACTCACTTTTCTTCAACTTTTTTTCAACTTTCTTCACCATTTCTTCTTCTACAAAGCTTGGAACACATCTAGGAATGTTTCCACAAGATTACAATGGTAATCTATGGTGGAACAACACCATTTTGAGGTCCAAACTTTCTATTTTGGAAGAATACTTGCTAAACTTTTACAAAACTATGTTTTCATGATTTTATCTTGTGCCTACTTGTTCTTGAACCCATCTAAGGTTATGAGACTTGTTAGGAGTAGATTCTTATGAGTTTAAGAGGTGCAAACACCTCTAAACTTCTGTTTTTGAAAGGGTTTAAGACAACCCACGAGTGTTGAAGTCACATAAGTCTACCCTAGTTCATATGGCAATACTTATGTTTGATGCAAGTGTGAACTTTGGATGTTGTGGCTATCCTAACTTGTTTCACACCCCACTTGATGTTTTTATTTGTTAATCCAAGTAGCTTTCTAGTTTCAAAGTAACATAACCCCGTCTAGCCTCCAACACTTAGTAAACTCTTTCCATGTTGTGGTGGTTCAGGCGGGTTAAGATTTACTTGGCTACTTGATATGTATTAGTTAGTTTCTTTTATTTCTTGTCATTCATGACCCTCTGAATCATCCTCGTGATGATTTGTGTAGTGGTGAATCATACAATAAGGTGTTCATACCTCCATGCTTGACTTCCATGAACTCTATGAAATTTATGATAGACTTAGCTTAGGATTAATATTATAACCATATATATATATATATGGAGTGGGGATCCTACAGAAAGTGTGTTTTTCCTAAAAAGTGTAAAAAGTCATAAAACACAATAATTTCAGTCATAAAACACACCTAAAACTCACAAATAATATAATGAATATTACTAAAACACCATATTCAAACTCTAATAGTCCATAAAAACTTCAAACGCACTATCGTAGAACTATGAATATAAAACACACAATGCTAAACAACATAAAACACAATCATATTTGTCATTCCACAATCAGAGCCTTAACATCTAAAACACAACACAAAACCCACATACATGATGTTTTAGTAATCTTCATCATATTATTTGTGGGTTTTTGGTGTGTTTTATGGTTGACATTATGGTGTTTTATGACTTTTTACACTTTTTAGGAAATTTGGACTTTCTGGCCAACTCCTAGCCTATATATATGTATGTATGTATATGAACATGGCTGAATTTATGATGATAATCGAGGCATGGTTATTCATCATAGACTTAGACTACTTTATCTACGAATCTAAGTCTCTCTTTGATGATTCTAATGGGCAAACTAGGACCCATGAAATGACATACAACTTAGTGTAAAAAACGAGTACTTGGACTAGATATACTTTTATGCATAACATACTTTTGTACTCAAATTCTAAATTCCGAATCTAATTACTTCATAAACGTCGTATAACCTTCCCTTGGATTCCTTCATCACAAACAACTCGTCACTCACTGATAATCGGAAAGCTTTTGCAATATTGTGAGTATACTCGACGCCTTTTTTACCGTTTTTACACTTTTTGGGGGCAGCATGTTTACTTATACAAAACATGCTCAACATACATACTTTTATGCAATCATACAAACAATCCAATACATGCATCCTAATACGTTATACTTGATTCGTTATTCTAGGTTATTCTTTTTGTGATAAACTTGTCATTAACTTCGTACGAGCCTACCCTTAACATGTATAGCGTTATACGAGTAACGCACCGCCCATGTTCGTGAGGTCATGTTAAGTCATTCATTCATACTTACGTTAAACCTTGGGTTGACTTGTTTGTTCACATGCCAGTTTATATGTTAATCTTGATAACTAAGTTTGCTATGTGGATTGTTCAACTTTTATATACTTATATGCTAGTACTCAAACTTGTATGTTCGCCAATACTTTTGTATTGAACTATACTTTCATACATGTTGCAGGATTATGGTTGATGATGATGATGATGCATGAAACTTAGTAGGATGCCTAGAAACGCATCATACTTTAAATTTATGTTTAATAGTTTAGTCATTTGATCATTGTTGTAACTTGTTCATTTTCAAACTTGTTGTATTTCTATTCCAAACAATGTACTTAATATTTGCAATGAAATGAAATTATTTATTTAATACTTGTTATATTTAGCGTTATGAAGTCTCGAGCAATCTTGTTCGTCTCACTCCAATGTTTCCACCATCGGTTGGGTGTGACATATAGTAAAATAGCCGCAAAGAAATCTCAACTGTATGGGTTTTAAACTTCTAGATAAAAATATATAATTGAGTAAATTACTTTTTGAGTCCTTGTGTTTTAGTAGTTTTAACCATTTAAGTCTAAAATCAAAATGTTTAATGCCCTGAGTCCCAAGACGTTTTTTTATAACCTTTTGAGTCATATTGAGTCGAATCTTTTAACCTTTTGAGTTCATTTTTTTAACAAAATTGGACTCAAAACGTTATAAAATAAACAAAATTTGACTCAAAACGTTATAAAATGAGCGGTTAGGGACTCGGGGCGTTAAACTTTTTGACTTTGAACTCAAGTCGTCAAAACCACTAAAACACAGAGACTCAAAAGTAATTTACTCTATATAATTCAAGTATAATTCAATAGGATTTACTTGAATCCATGAGAATAAGCCTAAATCTCATCTACACATTCTATTAAACTACTTTTATGCACAAACTAAGAATCAAGTGAACACCGCTTTTAAGAATCAATACAAACATGAGTGTTTTTGTTTTGCTCATTTACTAATTACCTATATATATATATATATATATATATATATATATATATATATATATAACTTATAAAAAAACTTTTGGGCCCTTTGAAAATTTAGGGTTCGGGCGACGGCATAGGTTTGTCGGCCCTGGTTTTAGGAATTTTTGTTTTTTTTTTTTTTTTGTATCCTATCACGACGAAATTTGGTTGTTAAAGGTTTTTAGTGGGATAGAGGGAAATTAACGACCTTTTGAAAAATTTATGAAAATTCAATGGCAACGAAATTTCATCTTGATAGAGAATAACATTTTATTTCTCTTTTTGTTAACCTATATATGGTATAAGAAAAATAGAAAAAAGAATAAGATTTTTTTTCATTTCAATTACTGTGACAAAAAGTTGTCTCCACATGCCTTATCAAAACGACGCACTACTATTTTATGCCGTTGCGATTAAAAATTGTTTTATGTTGTTGCGACTAAAAGTCGTCTCAATAGGATTTCCCAAATTTAACAAAACATGGCCACTCCTTCCCCATTCTCCCCCAAAACCCCTCCTTCTCTCTGGTGTCGGGTTAAAAATATATTAAAAACCTATAGCGACTAAGTGTAGTCCCTATATAGCTTTATTTTTATGATTAAAGATTTTTTTATATGTAAAAGTTTTTTAGTGATACCTCTATAAAGACTAAACGTCGTCGTTATAGGTCAATCTATAGCGACAAAACTATAAACCTGATGCAACGACGGACCTATTGCCATGAAATTTAGTTGTGATAGCTTGTAGTGACAAATTTAGTCGCGAAAAGCCAAATTATTTTCGTCACGAAAAGTCTTATTTCTTGTAGTGATATTGAATAATTGTTTGTGGGTTTGTGTAACCCGTACAAAGTATGCGACATGTTTGTATATAGGGTTGAATTGAACCAACGCATCGTATACTAGAAAGACACACCCATACATATTTTGAGTACTTGACACAATTGACCCTTTGAGTTTATTTACATGACACTAATAAAACATACTTGTATAAAATACAATTGTGACCCATAAGTGTTGTGAGTGATTATGTCCAACAATCACCCCGTTAATCACGATCAACTTGTAGTAGGTATTTGACGCCAACTAGTTCTCTCATTGTGATAAACTTGATCCTTGGTAACTCCTTTGTTAAGATATTTTCCTTTTGAAGTACACCAGCTGTCACACCCCCAAAATCCACATGCGGAGTATCACCGCTTGGAGGCGTGACTGACCAGGATCAAGCCACCAATCATATTGAACATTGTAAGTAATAAATAAAGTTCAACCACACAATATGAAAGGTGTTCAAATCAAAAGCATAGTTAAAGTGTTCAGCGGAAGCATAAACGTAAAATCCAAACATAAGAATTAAGTTCGAAATAATGTAAATGTTTTAACATGGTACACACTGTCCATGTCCCACAACGATCGCGCCTCCCTGTGCAAGCTCCATGAATACCTAACGACCTGCAAAGCATGTAACAACGAGTCAACAACAAAGTTGAGCGAGTTCACAGTTGGTTGTTTAGTTATTGAGTTCGTTTCAATAAATCGTAAGTTTGTTTCGTAAACCACGTATTAATCAGTATCCTTGTTTCCCAAACCATTTCAATAATTAGTGGGGGCTTCCCATGTGAATTACTAGACCGTACCATATCGACTACTAACGAAAATAAGTTGTGCCCTAAGTCAATGTCTATCATCATTGACCCTTTGCCTTAGTCCATTAGTACACGCTCGTCCTACCGGCACGGTGTGAGGTTTGTTAAACCTAATAGCGCTATTAACTAATGACCCGCTCGCCATCGGTCTCGGCGATTAAGTCGATATAAAATGAGGGACTTATGATAGAGTTTTGGTCCAGTATGTTTAATCTTGTTGTCCTACCCAAGGAGGACGAACGTACGTATCCTACCCAAGGAGAATACGCGAGGTTTAATCTTGGCATCCTACCCATGGAGGATGGCCGTACATATCTTACCCAAGGAGAATATGTAGTTTCCGTTTCAGTTCTTTAACCCATTCCCAACCCTTGGGAATCCCATGCCTTAGAAAGAGTGTGAACTCACCTCGGTTTGCTCGGTATGCTTAACTACTTGTTCAAAATCAATCAATCAAAGCCTATGCATTCACGTATACGAAAATCAGTCTATCATCACATTGGTCACATACATTCATAGTGTGTATCACAGAAGAATCATGGTTAACAGGTAACAGTTACTTTGGCTTGTAATACACATAATAGACACTTTACCACACATACTAGACATATCGGATTTCCTGTTCTTGCTTAATGTCGCACAAACCTTCACATATCAAATACAACAATTATTCCCTTTCTAAACTAATATCCTGCAGGTCTTTACAATACATGCAAGCAAGCATTCATGGGCATATAAACCTACTGTTCCCTAAGCTTCACGACGAAAACCTTAGATTTCGTCGACAGGGCCACGATGAAAACTTCTCGACGAACATTGGATTTCGTCGCCGAGGATCACGACGAAAACACCACGAAGAAGATTAGATTTCGTCGACCAGAATTTCGTCGTCAGTGAGTTCGTCGACACTTTGGTTTTCGTCGGCACTTAACAGTTAATCACAAACATATGAAAACCCAAATCATTCTTCGCAGGTTCCTATCATCAATATCATCATTACAACATGCAGACAAACTCATCTATTTATGCTACACCATCACTATCAAAGTAATATTCACATGGATTATCCCTCAAAAGTCAAGACCTGTTATGGATCCCAATTATTATACTATGGCTCACATCAACATTACTATTATCCAAATAGTCAATCATGGCCGACAACTGTTAACACTTCAAGATGTTATAGGACCGATTTATATAGTATTTATATAGTGGACCGTTTCATTACTATAACATATAACAATCACATGCTAATTTAACACAATGTCCGACAAATCATGGGGTGTTCCTTATCCAATAGGCTAGCATACTATTAACAAAACTAATAATAATGGCCGATTTTTGTACATCTATTATTGGACCAATTTTTTTTTTTGTAGTGGGCTGCAAGTTCCATGTTATTGGACCGATTATTAACATACTCTATATCACTTGTTTACTGCCACACATGCTACCTTAGATCTCAATTATGGCCAATTTATGAAATCATGTGCAATGTCAGAGATCAATCAGTATATAAAGAATCATCCATTATTTATGTATGTATATCGATATCATGCATCCAATATTCTCACCAAATTATTAATTAGATCTTATTCAATAAAACATATAAACAATATGTAAATATGAATAGCAAAAGACAAAAGCCACTAACCAAGACTTTAACCGAAAGATGATAACTCGAGTGGGGGGGGGGGAAAGATATCTGCCGTCGCCAGTCAATTCGAGGAGGGAGTTGGGGTTTCGTGCATTATCTATTAGGTTTGGTGTATTATATAGTTGCTGGTGAGGGGTATGAAGAAGTTACGTAGCCCTCAAGTATATGGCCAAACACAATAGTGGGTCGGTGGTCATGAATTCCTTAGGACTGGGCCGAAACTATTAGTATTCACAAGGGTGTGCATTGGGCTGTGGTGATTAGTACGTGGCCTAGATTATGTGCGGCCCAAAGCGTATATATGTGGCCCAATACATTAATTAATAATCTATCACGTTAAATTTAACGAAGTTAAATCCAAGCAGAAGGTTTAGCATAGACATTAGATAAACGTTACTAACCTTGAAAGTTCGGGTTGTCACACCAGCAATGTGCTCCACAGTTATTTGTTCCTTTTCAATGCATTCACGTATGAAGCGATAACAAGTATCAATGTACTTGCTTTTACCATGAAACACGTGATTCTTCATCAAGGCTATTGCAGATCTGTAGCCAACCATCAATGTTACTTTCTCTTATTTCCATCTAGTTAAAGCACTGGGTAGTTGACGGGTGGTTCGTAGGACAACCCTTAAATGAGCTAAATACGTGCATATCCCATATTTTACACGGTTATATATTGTGAATGTGATAACTACGAGTGTTCGTGTGTTTGACAGGTAAATCGCTTAAATTGGTTAAATTGGAACCTGTAGGCTACGGTTGAATATGTATGGCAGCTTGCCAGCTTTGATTCACGTGAGGGGGGCGGCTGACATAGGACACATGTAACAAATACATGGGAGGCAATTGAGAGGAGTCAACAATTCAACATTCATCTCTAACTCACATGATTTATTTTGGTGGCATTGGGGGCCCATCATTATTGGATAATACATAATTTAGATGGTACATTTACACGCATACAAAAGTGGCGGCAGATTTAATATACAAGCACACATGGATTGGGGGGTTTGGTTTTGGTCAATAACATCATCATCATCATCGAAGTCAGCAAGGGTCACATGAACAATGTCCATCAACACATAAAACCATCATCATAGCACATCAACAATATCCACGAGAAGATTGGCAGGACCCACTTGACTTTTGGGCTTTGACAACTCACGGGCCAACATCATCATTATATTGGAGAGAGGATAATCTTGGCAGTCACATGGAATTGAGAGGCAATTGTTGGGCCGCACATGCAGACTTGTGATTGGGCCGCACCATGTGACTATTGGGGGGAGCCACTACGATGAAAATTGGACCGCACAACATGAGGAGAAGGGCTTTTGTTTCGTTGGGCCGCACATAAGGTCAACTTCACATCAAGACAGCACATGTGGAGGACTAGGTTGGCGGCAGACATCATTGAGGAAAGAAAAGACATCATCATCATTAAAAGCATCACGTGAGCATTGAGATCTTGGTGTTGACTTTTTGGGCCGAGATATGCATGGTGGGCAGCAGAACATGTGGGCTGGATTTGGCAGCTATCATCACGTGAAGATCAAAAAGAAAAGGATTTAGCGGCCCTGAAATGCACTTGATCTCCACCGTAAATCAGTCTATCCTTACCGTAACAATATTAAGTCCACCGTAAATTACGGTGGAGCCGTAATTTACGGTGGTGGCTGCGATCAAATGTGTAACCGCCATCTTTAAGTCAGTTTAATGAGGTCTTTTCAAGTATTCTGATCATTGTCGGTTAGGGGAGGATTCGAGGGGCGATTTTTGGCTCTTCTCTTGTGTTCTTGAGTGGTCAAAACATGAATACTTTGTTTTTTATTCCAATAAAAAAAGGTTTGATTGTGATGATGATTCACCACACTATGAGCGGCTAGGTTTGCTTGGTGATCGTCTCGAATGTAAGGTTTACTTGTGACAATTATGTTTTGTTCTTGAATTTCTGGAATATTAAACTATGCATGTGTTGTTAGTTTATTATGGTGCTTGATTGGGTGTTTGTAAATTGTTGATGTATGTTTGATCATAGTTCTAAACCATACGTTCTTGGTGCCGTTGGCAATCGAGATATCATGGGAGGGATTAGGGTTGGATATATGTTAATTGGTCATCGGGTAACAACCTCGCGTTCTAGGAATCCGAGTACTTAGTTCCCTTTCATCACAAATAATTGATCTTGCATGAGCTATGTCTATGTAGTTCTTTCCAGTTGAACATAAACCTTGATTGTCACTTAAAACCTGAAACTCGGGATGATTACTACCCTCTTATCCTGTTACAAAACTTACTTTTGATTTGTATTCTAATTTAGTAACTCTAGATAATTAAAACCATTCAACCCAAACATTGAAATTTACATTTCTTGCAATTTAGATTAATCTAGTTAGTTAGACATACATTGAGATAACACATATTCCACAAACTCCCTGTGTTCGATACCCACTTACCGCTATCTATATAGTTGTTATTGGGATTAAATTTGATTGTGACCACGACATCACGTCAGTAGTCTCTTCAACCATAATGCTTGACATGTTGGTTCCACAAACACAGAATCACAAAATGATAATGCTACGATGGGTTGTTTTTGTGTGCACTACCTAACTGGAGTGTTCCCAGAGTAGAATACCATCCCAATTATGCCTTTTCCTTTTTTAATGTTAACTCCACAACTACTATCGGTAAATCCAAGTAACCTGCATTCTCCATTACTTTACTATGTTATACCATAGTTTTTTGTTCCTTTGATAACACGAATGACTTGCTTGATTGCTTTTAGATAATGCTTCTTTGGTTCTTGAATGAAATGACTAAGTAATCCTTCATAATAACTTGGATCGGGTCTTGTGTGTAGAAGATACCTTGGACATCCATTTAGACTTCTATACTTGGTAGGGTCCACTGGTTCTCCACCTTCTACAACTTTTGTTAGTTAAAGTCCAGGATCCATTGGTATCTTAGTTGTAAAGCCCAAACTTAATGAAAATAAATTTTTATAAAACTTTTGCATTACATATTTACAATGCAATTACATGACCATACACAATTGTAAGTTAATTAAAATTTCATAAGTATTCAAGAACATTACTACATGTTAACAATGTTTGATTTCCTAAAACAACTAAACAAAACGCGGAAGCTTGATCTTAGATTTGTGTTCGGTTCTTCACAATGCTTGATCATCATCCGAGACAATTAACCACCACCTAGATGTCAAAAATCATTAGAAATGTTAGTCATAAGGAGTTTATAACACATCTAAGCAAGCTGTATGCAAAAACAAATGAAATAAACAATTTTTGTTGCCATACAAGGCCCGCCGTAAGTTACGGCCTTGCGCCGTAGCTTACGGTGCCTATGTTCTGTTATTCAACTCAACCCCGCCATAAGTTACGGTCTTATGTCGTAGCTTACGGCACATGTCACTTGTTTTGTTTAGAAAGGTCCTGTCGTAGCTTACGTCATTGGGAGCTGCTGAATTCCCATCACTACCCTTTTACAAAAATTTTCATAACTACTCAAATTTTCATCTGTTTTGCTTCAAACTTTTTTCTAAATAATCGTAAAACGTTTACCTACATGATTAACCCAAAATTCTTAACTCGGATTCATAACTTTCATGATTTACGCCACCGTTACCCGGTTCATGCGCATAATTATTTGACCTGTTTCACCTACTTAAGTATTTAACCTATATTACCCACATCCTTTGGTAAGGATTAAATCCTTACGACTTTACCCATTGTCCGGGCTTACTAGACTTGCGTTTTACGATCCCGTTACCGGGTTTGTGTTCCCATTTGTTTGACCTGTTTGGCTAACTTTTAGCCAAACTTAAGTTTTAATTTATTTTACCTTGAGGAATTCACATCCTCTACATTTTGACCTATTCCTCGGGTTCACCATATTATAATCTGTGTTCCCGTTACTCGGTTTACGCTATTCGACCCGTTTGGTTCGTTCATGTGAAATCCATCACTTATGATCGACCAAACTTATTATTCTTTTATTTGACCCGTTTGGTTCGTTCGTGTGAAATCCATCACTTATGATTGACCAAACTCATTATTATTTTATTTGACCCGTTTGGTTCGTTCGTGTGAAATCCATCACTTATGATCGACCAAACTTATTATTCTTTTATTTGACCCGTTTGGTTCGTTCGTGTGAAATGCATCACTTATGATCGACCAAACGTTATGAGTATTACTTCATTGTTCAACATACACAAATAACACATAATTTAACAAATACTACGAAGCATAAAGCCACGTACCTTAAAGCTTTTCCTTCAATTGTGCGTTCACCCCGGCTTGACTTCCCGAAGCTTCACTCGAGTTGCCTATCATGTACAACCCGTCTAATTGTTAAATTGACATTTTAATGACACTTTCATAACATATGCCACTAATCATTCCAAGGGACTTCTTCCAATTTTCTTTACTATAAAATTTAACATTTTAGTTTCATTTAGGCATTTGATCAAACACCTCATGGGAAGATTTTTAATTACTTTATACTAACTCAATTAGGGAATCTCCAACCATGAGATTTTCAATTTGTCAAGTAGGTTTCTTCATCATAATCAAATTT
Source organism: Helianthus tuberosus (assembly GCA_030545235.1). NCBI lineage: Eukaryota > Viridiplantae > Streptophyta > Magnoliopsida > Asterales > Asteraceae > Helianthus > Helianthus tuberosus. The sequence goes on along the minus strand of JARYGA010011539.1, from coordinate 26,190 downwards.
GCACCGTAACTTCAATTTATCAAGTATTGACATAAGATTTAACTATCTAGATTTATGGGTTCTAACTTTTCATCAAAACCCACCTCTCATACACATGGATGATTAACCTACCACATTGTTCATGTTAATTTCTTCTCAATTTTTATGAAGTTTCATGATTCTAAGCGTTCATATAACATCAATTTTACTATAACACAACAATCCATCCAAGAATCGAAATACAAGAAGTTCATTAAAGTTTCTCTACTTCATCAAACAAGAAATTTTGACATACCTTGTGATCTTCTGGACTAGGTGATCAATATTTCGACTCATGCACAAGATTTCAACCCGGTTTTTCCTTTCAGTTTGAAGAAATTGATGGATTAGGTTATGGGGGAGATTCTCCCTCTCTTTCTCTGCTCTGGTCGACCACCCACACACACTTATGTGTGTTTTTGTTTTAATTTTTCTTTTTAATATTTTACATCTCTAATTGACCATTTTAGTCCCTTAACTTTAATTTCATTTATAAGGTCACCATTCATTGTTTTATTTTTAATAAGATGTTACTAACTAGGTTAAATGTTCCTAGTTATTTTATTTTAGAATCTTAATTAAATACATATGTATATATACAATATGTGTATATATTTAAATTCTATCATTTTTGGGGTTTTACATTAGTATCATTACTCTCAAGCATCTCAAAGTCCTTAAGAATTTTGTTTACATAACCAGTCTGTTTGATTAAGATATCACCCCTTGTTTGGTTGACTTATATATCCAAGTAGTAGGCTAATAATCCTAAGTCACTCATTCCAATTTTTTCTTCCATTTGTGATTTGAAATTGTCAATTTCCTTCTTTGGTGATCTAGTGACAATCAAATCATCAACATAAACTCCAACTACTAGATTAGAGTTAGAACTTGCCTTAGTATAGACTGCTCTCTCTAAAGAACATTTTTGAAATCCAAGTGACTTCAGTGTGTTGTCCAACTTTACATTCGATGCATGCGGTGGTTGACGTAGTCCATACAAAGCCTTTGAGGGTTTGTAGACCTTTCCTTAATCTTGGGGTTTCACAAAACCTTCCGTTTTAGAAACATACACTTCTTCCTTAAGTTTTCCATATAAGAAAGTTGATTTAACATCTAGATGGTGTACTTCCCATTTGTTATAATCAACTAGGGCTAGGAGTACACGAATTGTTTCTACTCGTCCTATTGGGGAAATGATTTCTTCAATGCCTACACTGTGTTGCTATACATAGCCTTTTGCCACTAGACGAGCTTTATGTTTTATTATGTTACCACTTGCATTTCTTTTGATCTTGAATACCCACTTCAATCCTATTGTTTAATGATCGTTGGCTAATTCTGTCGCAGCCCCCAACCCCTACCCCGGGAGCGGTGATGCGTGTGAAGTGTTATATATATTAGGTGTATATTTTAATCCCCTTTAACACTTATTTTTAGCCAAGTTTTAAATTTATAAAACACGATATTTTACTAACACTAAACACACATATGGGCAAGTGCACCCATCGTGAGCGTAGTATAGCGTTGGTAAGATACCGAGGTCGTCCAAGGACACAAGAGCTTTTAGTACCGGTTTATCCTCAACGTCTAATCAAAATAAAAGGTTAGAAAAATGTTTTAAACTAAGAAAAATAAAAACTAACTAAAATGCTGAAAATAAAATAAAAAGAAAAAATAGATAGACAAGATGAATCACTTGGTTCCGACTCGTATCTAGTGTAACCTATGATTATTTCCGCACTTTTGCACTATTTTAAGAGATTATCTTAGTTATTGTAGTAGGCCCCTCTTTTGAAGGTGACGTTACCCTCACCCCAGTAGTTTGAGTCAGCAAGGATACAATCCTAAAATGGTGGATTATTGAAAGATAATTAATTAAGTTATTAATGCAAATTATGGTAGGCCCCTCTTTTGGAGGTGACGTTACCCTCGACTAAGTAGTCTGAGTCAGCAGGGATACAGTCCTAAATAGCCGGGTTATAGTATTAATAGTAGTTAACTTATGAAGGGATCAAAGAGTTTGGACCCCCGCCATCCAATACCGTAAGTATTGAAGGAGGTCCTACTAAATTTGACCCAAGTCCATTGCAGGACCTCTAAAAGCTGAACAATGGCAAGACCTTTACCAAACCGTTCCCTTAACCCCCGACCAGGTAGCCAACATACCTCCATATAGACCGTGGAGATATGAATGGTGAAAATCTTTTATTTTATATAGACAGTAAAATAATGCCAAGACACCACGGACAAACGATAAGGAAAGATCACCTTCAACATAAGCAACTAGTTATTAAAGTCATTAATACAAAACCAGATAAAAAGTGCAAAAGATTAGAAATAAAAAGTATTACACTAGACACTTTGTCTTCACCAAGTGATGTAAGAGACTTAGGCAAACATGGCCTTGATTGTCAAGAGCTCTTACGATCAATCTTGGATCCCGAGATGACTCACACACTCTACGATGGACAATGGATGATGGTGGTGGATGATGGTGTTATGGTGGTGGTGGGTGGTGGGTGAAGTGTGAGAGAGGTGGTGTGCCAAGGGATGGTTTGAGCTTAAGCCAAGCACTCCTATTTATAGGCTGAACAGAAGCTCGGGCACGACCCCGTGTCCAGTGGGCACGGCCCCGTGTCCACATCCTTCTCTTTCTTCATTTAATGCAGTTTTGTCTTTTTAGTTGACCACGCCCCCGTGTCCGCTGAGCACGACCCCGTGGTGCAGAAGAATCTTTGTACTATGCAGATTTGCTGGATTGTGCGAATCTTATAGTTGACCATGGCCCCTTGTCCGCTGAGCACGACCCCGTGGTGGGCAATAGAAACTTCTACCACTTTGTCTTTTCTACTGACACTTGGGCACGCCCCCGTGCTGGCTGAGCACGGGGCGTGTTCAGTCTTCTGATGTCTTGTTTTGCTTGGGAAGTTGTTGTCGTGGGGTCGGGCATGTCACGTCTTGTTCCTTTTCTTGTATTTATGTTAGATTTTGATGTCTTTTTGCTTCTTTTGTTAATTTGGGCTCATTTAATCCTGAAAATACAAAAGGAAGACAAAAGCACACTTTTTCCAACATTAGTACTAAAAAGGGGTTAGTTTTATGCCACAATTGATGAAATTTATATGTTGCATTTTGAACACATCAAATACCACCACACTTGAATCTTTGCTTGTCCTCAAGCAAAACTCTTTAATATGTGGCTATTACACTCCCAAATGGAATGGGTAGAGAAGAAGGTTTTTGGGCTTGTCGTAGAGTGTCGGGATTTCCAAGATTCTTTATGTAATTTTACTTTTATTTATTTACAATCCTATTCGTCATGATTTATTTAAAACTTTTCATAAGATAAATTACTTATTAGGGCATAACATGCCTCTTTAAAATTCTATTTATATACAAGTTCACATACCTCACGGGGATCACTCAACACTCGGCCGAAAATGTATTTTTGTGGATCACTCGAGAGCGGCATGGAACTTACTCCTACCATAAGCTTGCCAAGCAATCAATCCTCCTCCTTTTTAACTTATATACCTTTGTAAATATCAAGAGGACTTTGTGGGTGAAGGGTTAGGCTTGGGTTAAAGGTAGGTGGTTGGGTTGGTGGTTAGTGGTTAGTAGAAAAAAAAAAGCAAAAAGCGTAACAAGTGTCGGTTTTCGTAAGACTTTCTATTTTTGTAACTTTTATTTTGATGAAGCTATTATTCAAACAAAGCTATTTTTGATGAACTTGTTTGTTTATTTTCTTTTGCTTCATCATCAACAAAAATATTTTTTTTTTGAAAAGTCATACGAAAAATCGAACTTGTTACTAAAACAAAGGGGTAAAAATGAAAAAGGTTTTGGTGGGTAAAAAGGGTGTTTGGTTTGGGTTATGAAATGAAAAAGTTTAGGCTCAAAGGGGCTAACTAGGGGGATTTTGGGTAGGTGGTAAAAAAGAAAAAATAATGGTGTAGAAATAAAAAGGGTTAGTCCTAATGCCTCCATCATTTACTTACTCGGGTTTAAGTTGGTAAGGACCGGGAATGTATCGTCATGGCAAGTTCTAGAGTCGTAAGAACCAAGCGGCTATTCACACAAGAAAAAGAAAATGAGCATTTAGTCAAATGATATGTAAGTGTTTGCTCAATAAAGGCTCAAAACTCACTTTTGTGGGAATGGGTTTTTATGTGCTCAAGTATATATAATTAAATTTTAACTAAGCTTGTCATGCCTTTTCATAATTTTCTTATGTTGGTTCTTTTTATCACGACGCTATCGGTTGTAAATTTGTAAAATATAACCTCTTTAGAACTTGAAATTCCCGAGTTAAACCTAGACAAGAAGAAAAAAAAATGAAAATTTTTGAAAAAAATTTGGGGTGATTAGCGATTCCAATAGAGTTTTGTGTAAGGCTTGTATTTAGGACTTGCAAGATTCAAGGTTTTAGCATCCCCCCCACACTTAAATTACACATTGTCCTCAATGTGTCCCAAAAATAAGTTTTTAGGTTGATTGAATGTGTAAAACGTGTGAAAAAGCAAAAACTTTTGTGTTACTGGGCGCTGAACACGGCCCCGTGTTATCCGGGCACGGCCACGTGTTCAAGTGCCAGTAACAAAATTAAATCAAGAGAAACAGAAGCCTGGACACGGGGGCGTGTTGGGTGAACACGGCCCGTGTCCAGTTACCTGAACTGGGTCTTTTTCTGCAAACTGTGCAGCACGGGGCCGTGTTGGGCGGACACGACCCGTGCCGAACTTACTGTAAACGAAGAAATTTGTCGGACGGTTCTGTTTTCCTGTATGAAGTGCTGGTTCAAGTTTCCCTTGCATCCTTTGCTATCTCAAGTGTGTTTTATTCATTTCAACACCATCTAAAACACCAAATTAACTAAAACCATCATTCATTAATCATAGAGAGAATTACATAATAGTCCTAAAAATTAAAATATTAGCTAATTAGGTCAAAGAAACACAAGAAATCCAATCCCAGAAGTTTCTAGCCTACTATTTATTCTACTAGCAAAATTTCCGAAAAGATAGATCTCTCGGTTAAAAGTGGCTTGACAACTTCTTCCTCCGGTTATGGGCTCCTCATACATCGGCAAGCCACTCTTCGATCTCCCTAGGGAGAAGAAAAGCGGGCTCATGAGCATTGGGTTGAGGAGGTGTAACTTCCGCCGGGATTTCTTGGAGTTCTTCAAGAGGAGGCTCCGCCGGAATGTCGTCCCAACCGGTAGGATTTTGGATTCCAAGTGCGAGGTTCCAATCCTCTTGAGGGAGGATTGGTTCCACAGGAGGTGTTACCAGAATGTTTAACCTCTGGTGCAAGAGGTTTATTTCCTGGAAACTGTTTTCCAACCCCACCGAGAGATAGTTTATACGGTCAATGAGGACTTCCTCCACCGAAGTCATCTCGTCAAGTGCTTCACGTAGCGCCATTACGTATCTTACGAGAGTTGCTTCAATAGATGGCCTCCTTTCCCGTCGACTGTTCCTTGAGTGTGCAGAAGAGGTTCCGCTGTTTTGGCTAGACATTCTACGAAAACAAACCAGAAACAGTTCGTTTTAATGAAACAGTACCACGGGCACGGCCCCGTGCTCAATGAGCACGGCCCCGTGTTCAACTTTCTGCAGATTTTTAGAACAAGGAATCTTGGGGTTTCAAATTATTTTCTTGACTTATGAAGCTTTTTGAGCAGAAATAACTTAAAACAATGTTGTGTAACTTATTTTTAACAAGATTCCTTGAACAAAAATTCAATAAACATCACAACAAAGCTTGAAATCAAGCTTTAATGGAGTTTTTGGTGCAAGAAAGATGAAGAAGAAGGCAATAGATAAAAGAGGAAAGGACAAGATGCTTGTAAGAACCTTCTTTTAGAACATACCTAGGATGGTAAGTCAGAAAATCCTTTCAAATCTCTGTCCCTGGATGGTCCAAATGTGCAGGGTTCTTGGCTGCATTTATAGAAAACGACAGCGTGCTGGACACGGCCCCGTGTCGGCTGGACACGGCCCCGTGTGCAGGCAAGATCCTGACACGTTTTGTCCGTATTCTGACAAAAGTCAGAAGGGAATCTTTTGGTGGACACGGGGGCGTGTTGACCTGGGCACGGCCCCGTGTCGGAAGGCTGTTTTATGAAGTGCGTCTATTTTCAAGGAACTTTTCCGGATCGGGCGGTTCCTTACTGGATGGAACAACCCCAAAGTGCCTAAGATACCTTAATTGTTCTAGATTAACACGAGAACGCAAGAGGTTGTCGGTGAGGGTGATTCCTATGCTATATGTAGGTGGACAAGTCCAACCCTTTCCCGGGCTCTCGTTAAAGAAGGTGTATGTCGAATCGCTCAGGTCTATGTATGCATCAAACGAAGTTGATGGGGAGTCCCTCACGGCACAATCGACACAGGGACAACTATCGCTCAAGTCCTCACTAGAGTTAGAAGTATCATTGGAAACAATGAAGTTGTTTGAATGCGTTTCCAACCTCTTTTCTTGGTTATCGTCTTGGAAAAGATTATTGAAATCTTCCCTAAGTTCTTTTAACCAATTAATAATTAGATCTTCTAGTTGAAATAATTCATCTAGAAGCATTTCTCCTAGAATATCTGGTTGGGCGCATTCGAGGGAGAGATAGGGATTATTTTTACTTTCGCCCCTCTTAAGGATACTAGGAAATGATGTGTCTATATAGTGGGGTTTATAATTTAGAAAAAAACATTTTAATTCTTCATGGTTACCACCACATAATTGACACCACATAGTACCATAAGAGTGCTGAAAGTAAAAAGTATCAGTATCACTCATGTTTGTGTCAGAAATTACCAACCGTCGGGATCTTACGGTTCTGTTTTCAGTAACTGAAACTTGGGCACGATGGCGTGTTGAGTGGGAACGGCCCCGTGTTCAGCTTACTATCTGACTTAAAACAAGATTGCCAGTTCCAATGATTGGGCACGGGGCGTGTTCAGCGGGCACGACCCGTGCTGGGTTCTGCAGAAGCTGAAAAATTAAGAAAAAAAAATCCTAACAAAATGAAAAATAAGAAAAACGATTAGGCCGTTGATTCCTAACTTTCTTAAAATCCTTGTGTCCCCGGCAGCGGCGCCAAAAACTTGATGCGTGTGAAGTGTTATATATATTAGGTGTATATTTTAAGCCCCTTTAACACTTATTTTTAGCCAATTTTTAAATTTATAAAACATGATATTTTACTAACACTAAACACACATATGGCAAGTGCACCCATCGTGAGCGTAGTATAGCGTTGGTAAGATACCGAGGTCGTCCGAGGACACAAGAGCTTTTAGTACCGGTTTATTCTCAACGTCTAATCAAAATAAAAGGTTAGAAAAATGTTTTAAACTAAGAAAAATAAAAACTAACTAAAATGCTGAAAATAAAATAAAAAGAAAAAACAGATAGACAAGATGAATCACTTGGTTCCGACTCGTATCTAGTGTAACCTTTGATTATTTCCGCACTTTTGCACTATTTTAAGAGATTATCTAAGTTATTGTAGTAGGCCCCTCTTTTGAAGGTGACGTTACCCTCACCCCAGTAGTTTGAGTCAGCAAGGATACAATCCTAAAAGGGTAGATTATTGAAAGATAATTAATTAAGTTATTAATGCAAATTATGGTAGGCCCCTCTTTTGGAGGTGACGTTACCCTCGACTAAGTAGTCTGAGTCAGCAGGGATACAGTCCTAAATAGTCGGGTTATAGTATTAATAGTAGTTAACTTATGAGGGGATCAAAGAGTTTGGACCCCCGCCATCCAATACCGTAAGTATTGAAGGAGGTCCTACTAAATTTGACCCAGGTCCATTGCAGGACCTCTAAACGCTGAACAATGGCAAGACCTTTACCAAACCGTTCCCTTAACCCCCGACCAGGTAGCCAACATACCTCCATATAGACCGTGGAGATATGAATGGTGAAAATCTTTTATTTTATACAGACAGTAAAATAATGCCAAGACACCACGGACAAACGATAAGGAAAGATCACCTTCAACATAAGCAACTAGTTATTAAAGTCATTAATACAAAACCAGATAAAAAGTGCAAAAGATTAGAAATAAAAAGTATTACACTAGACACTTTGTCTTCACCAAGTGATGTAAGAGACTTAGGCAAACATGGCCTTGATTGTCAAGAGCTCTTACGATCAATCTTGGATCCCGAGACGACTCACACACTCTACGATGGACAATGGATGATGGTGGTGGATGATGGTGTTATGGTGGTGGTGGGTGGTGGGTGAAGTGTGAGAGAGGTGGTGTGCCAAGGGATGGTTTGAGCTTAAGCCAAGCACTCCTATTTATAGGCTGAACAGAAGCTCGGGCACCGCCCCGTGTCCAGTGGGCACGGCCCCGTGTCCACATCCTTCTCTTTCTTCATTTAATGCAGTTTTGTCTTTTTAGTTGACCACGCCCCCGTGTCCGCTGAGCACGACCCCGTGGTGCAGAAGAATCTTTGTACTACGCAGATTTGCTGGATTGTGCGAATCTTATAGTTGACCACGGCCCCGTGTCCGCTGAGCACGGCCCCGTGTTGGGGAATAGAAGCTTCTACCACTTTGTCTTTTCTGCTGACACTTGGGCACGCCCCCATGCTGGCTGAGCACGGGGCGTGTTCAGTCTTCTGATGTCTTGTTTTGCTTGGGAAGTTGTTGTCGTGGGGTCGGGCATGTCACGTCTTGTTCCTTTTCTTGTATTTATGTTAGATTTTGATGTCTTTTTGCTTCTTTTGTTAATTTGAGCTCATTTAATCCTGAAAATACAAAAGGAAGACAAAAGCACACTTTTTCCAACATTAGTACTAAAAAAGGGTTAGTTTTATGCCACAATTGATGAAATTTATATGTTGCATTTTGAACACATCAAGCGGGCGCCGCGAGGGCGGTATCAGTGGTATCGGTGTTTATTAATGTGGCAGCGGAATACATCAGGACCGTAGTTAGGAAATATTTTTATCAGAGTAAAACACCAAACTTTTCTAATAGTCAATCTTTAGTATAAAAGCCCAAGTTCATTTGATAGTACATTTGTAGGGATAAACCCAAATTATTGAAAACAAAAACTCCTTTTTATTTAGGTAACTTTTATAGCCACTTTTCCAAGTCTTCAGTGCTCTCCAGCTAGCTTCTATTGGCTTTCACATTTTTTTATCTGAAACGCGTTTTAAAATTATATTATCAGCAAGAAATACTGGCGAGTACATCTCAGTTTAATCAAAACAGTTTTATCACTTTTCCAGTATTGAGGGCATCCACAATTACATTTGCTTATATCTATCCAATTACCCTTTTTCCTGGTATTGTCTTTCCTGACTGGTTGGTCATGCTACTATTCCAATAGTAACGAGTTTCAAGTCATGTATACAAAACCCTAACATACCAGCAGTAACTGTAGAATCACAAATACTCAATTACTGTTAAGTGTTATTTAAAACATTTGAGGTTTAGGTAAAGTATTTTGACTCATAAAAGTAATTTACAAAAAGGTGACAAAAAGCAGATGTACTCATATTGTTTACTTAGGTAAAACTAAGGCTTCATGTTGTATCTTCTGGTTATTATTAATTAAAATCAAACAATGCACACATGTTAGTAAAATAACCCAATTCACATTAACCGTACAACTCGAGACAGAATTCCAATGACTGAGTCGAGCAGAGCCGACATGCATTACGGAATCCTAGATCAATCGAGTGTAACATGAGATAGAATTCCAACGACTGAGTCGGGCAGAGCCGACATGCGTTACGGAATCCTAAATCGATCGTGTAGGGTAATAGCAGGGTTATAGTACTTACAACTAGGCAGAGCTTCGCTTTATACTGGGTATTATGCCTGGGTATAGTAATTACTTTTCAGCAATTGAGAGAGAGTTTTTAGAATTGAACGGTTGAACAAATGAGCTCGAGCCCTCCATTTATAGGCTGGTCGACGACCTTGTCGCGCCCCGCGAAAGAGAAGGCTAAGGCCTTCGCGGCCCGCGAGGAACAACGTGTCGACTATAGGTTTGACGAGTCACCAGCCTAGCTTCGCCGAGTCATATGCCATGTGGCACTATGCAGTGTCGAACAAGCAAAGGCCCTCGCCCCCCGTGACAGACCAACGGGTCTTGGTCGCGCCCCGCGAGCGACTGCCAAACTTTGTTTTTGTTGATTTTTATAAGTACAAAGGTATTTTGGGCTCGTTTCTCGTGTATGGGGTGTATTTTAGGATATCTAGGGTCACATTAAGGGTTCTAGGAGGGTTGTTGTATCCTCCCCACCTTGTTTTAGATCTCGTCCTAGAGGTCTACTAGAACAGGTGTGGGTATTTCCTTGTTTAGGTATCCACATCCTTTTCTTATGGAACTTCCAAATTCCATTTGTTCCTCGTTCTAACTCCTTAATCATTCCTTTTAAACTTTCAGCATCGTCCTTGATTGTTGTTTCCTTTACTTCTCTAATTTGCTCATTTAAATCTACTTATAGATTTAATCTGAGAGAACGTACTCGTTTCGGCTTTTCATGATACTTTCGACTTAAAGCATCAGTTACTACATTAGCTTTCCCAGCATGATACTGAATCTCACAATCATAATCACTAAGAATTTCCATCCAGCGTCTCTGTCTCATATTTAATTCTTTTTGCCCAAAAATGTATCTTAAACTCTTATGATCGTTGAAGACAACAAATTTATTTCCATATAAATAGTGTCTCCAAATCTTAAGGGCAAAAACTATGGCTCCTAATTCTAGATCATGGGTTGTGTAATTCTCTTCATGTTTCTTAAGTTGTCTAGAGGCATAAGCTATAACCTTTTGACGTTGCATCAACACACATCCATATCCTAACTTAGACGCATCACAATAGACTATAAAGTCTTCAGTTCCTTCTGGTAATGCGAGTATGGGTGCGTTGGTTAACCTTTGCTTAAGAATCTTAAAAGCTTCTTCCTGTTTTGGTCCCCATTCAAACTTAACTGATTTATAGGTCAGTTCGGTTAATGGAATGGCTATTCTAGAAAAGTCTCGGATAAACCGTCTATAATATCTTGCCATGTGACAACTCGAAATTTAGAACCTTTCGTTGTACGCTTGAACACTAAGTGACTAACTAATTTGATGATTTAATGAATGATATATGTGAACTTATATGATTATCTTTGTGATTGTATGTATGCGAGTATGTATATGAACCGAGGTAACAAGAACCCGACTCGAGACCATGTGGTCTCGAGTGAACAGTAACATATGGGCCGGTTGGGCCACACACACACACTTAGCCTATTTCGAAAACCCATTAGGGTGCACCCATGTGGAACAACTATATAATCTTTAGTGATGGCCAACCTTGCCATTTTTTTTTGGACAACACACATACTCTCCCACACACACTCCCTCTCTCTCACTAAAACCCTAGAGGCGCAAACCTTCCCTCCTCACTTTCGGATTCAATAGGCGATAACAAGAGCTCTCGGTTCAAGCTTAGGACCTCCCTTGAAAGCTCACTCATCGATTTCTTCATACCCTCGCATCTTGGAAACCTAACCGGTTAGTGATTCTTGTTATATAATTTGGATGTTGATGATGATGTGTGATATTTTGGTTGACAATGATGCATCTTGGTGTGATTTAACAATATGTTGGTTTGTGAAGTTTTATGCATGATGAATACATCCTCCTTGAATAATCGAATATGATGCACTAGCTAAGGGTGATATGTTTGAACAATTTGTTTTAGTATATGTGTTTAAGATATGATAAATCTTATGTAAGTATGTTATGGTGTTGATTGAACATGCTAGATGTAGAAACCGATGATAGCCCTTAATGTTGTCCGAATCATGCAATTGTTTAGAGGTTTAGGTTGCCGTGAATGAACAAGCTTGAATGATCTTGATGAACTATTTGAATATATGAAGAACTTGTTGAATATGATATGAGTGTGTGATGAACATTTGAAATTTGTTGTTTGATCCATTTTAGTAAGTTGCTAGACAAGAAAACATGTTTAAGTGGATGGTACAAACTGTTACATGAAATCGGTTTTCCATTGGATAGTACACTGTGCAGAATCAGCAGATGTCCAGTCGAGACCACCGATTGCGACACAGGTTGCGAGTCGCAAACGCCTGGTTGTGACTCGAGACCAAAACAGCACAACTCGAAATCTCCGTTACGAGTCCGGTTGCGACTCGAGATCAAAACAGCATGAACCGAGACCATGATTACGAGTCCGGTTGCGACTCGAGACCGTGACCATGATAACTCGAGACCGCAGTTTGCGACTCGGGTTGCGAGTCGAGAACGCCTGGTTGCGACTCGAGACTATACGCATGTACACGCTGTTTGGACTTGCACCTCATTTCGGACTTAAGTGATTGGGCCGGACCTTTGGGCCTAATACATGGACCTTATACGTGCTGTTGTTTATGAATGATTATTTGGGCTGCCATGGATGAACTTGCATGCAATGTGCTAGCATACGTGTAGAACATACGTGCAATACGTGGTTTGAACCTGACTTGTATGATACAACTATGATAGGACGCGAGTGACCACAATATTGCTTGTTTGACTTTTCTGTGTATCTACCGAGCAAACCAAGGTGAGTTCACACCCTCTCCAAAGCATGGGATTCCCAGGGGTCGGGAATTGGGGTTAAGGAACATGGGTTCCTCGTCCTCCTTGGGTAGGACAGCAATGGTTCAGGAATGTAATTCCTCGTCCTCACGGACAGATAACTCGTACTAGACCAAAACTCTATCACGAAGTCCCTCATTTTTATATCGACTTAATCGCCGGGCCAATGGCGAGCGGGTCATTAGTTAGATAGCGCTATTTAGGTCTGACAAACCTCACACCGTGCCGCAGAGGACGGGCGTGAACTAATGGATCTGGGGCACGTCAATGATGATAGACATTGACAGTTTCAGGGCACATAAACATGACTACAGTCAGCAGTCGATATGGTAACGAGTCTAGTGTATACATGGGGTAGCCCCCACGGCCGAAATGCCAGATAACTAACACGGGGTAGCCCCCACGGCTGGATTGCCAGAGTAACCGGGAATAAACAAGTCACGTTTTTAACTATGGGGTAACCCCCACGGCAGGATGCCAGCTAAAGGAAATTGTTTTCGAAACTACTTAAAACGAACACCCAACCGTGAACTCACTCAACTTGTTGTTGACTCGTTACTACATGCTTTGCAGGTCCTTAGGTTCTTAGCTGGAGCTTGCATGGAGGAGGATCGTTGTGGGACATGGACGACTGTGTGCCATGTTAAACTTTGAAACAATTAAACTTATGTTTTGATTTAAGACTTACGCTTCCGCTTGCAACTTGAACTATGTTTTGTTTGAACACCAATTGTATTGGTTGAACTTTTATAACTACTTATATGCTTGTTCAATATGATTGGTGGCTAGATCCTGGTCAGTCACGCCTCCAAGCGGTAGTACTCCGCAGGTGGATTTTGGGGGTGTGACATGCCAGTCCAAGAAAACTTCTTACTTCCGTTGGTGATTCGGGGACTTTCCTCTTAGTAATTGCCTTGATCTTTGTGGGATCCACATGAATTCCTTCATGATTAACCAGATGTCCAAGGAATTGCACTTCTTGTAACCAGAATTCACATTTTGAGAATTTAGCATAACACTTCTCTTTTCTCAACAATCTCAGAAGTGTATGCAGATGCGCTGCATGTTCCTCTTTACTCTTAGAGTAAATTAGAATATCATCTATAAAGACAATTATGAATTTATCCAGGTATGGTTTACATATCCTGTTCATCATGTCCATAAATGCGGTTGGGGCATTGGTTAAACCAAATGGCATGACGGTAAATTCATAATGACCGTATCTCGTTCTGAAAGCAGTTTTAGGAATGTCCTCTTCCTGTACTTTCAGTTGATGATATCATGAGTGTAAATCGATCTTAGAAAAGAATCGAGCTCCTTGAAGTTGATCGAACAGATCATCGATTCTCGGTAGTGGGTACCGATTCTTAATCATGACTTTGTTCAATTCTCGATAATCAATGCACATACGCATCGATCCATCTTTCTTCTTAACAAATAACACCGGTGCTCCCCACAGTGATGAACTTGGTTGTATAAAACCCTTGTCAAGAAGTTCGTCCAACTGTTTCTTCAGTTCCTGCATTTCCATTGGTGCTAAACGATATGGTACCTTAGCAATCGGTGTCGTCCCTGGTATTAGGTGAATTCTAAATTCAACCTCTCTATCAGGCGGTAATCCAGGTAACTCTTCTGGAAAAACGTCAGAGAATTTAGATATTACAGGAATATCATTTAATTCTTTTCCTTTAGTACTAATGATTACGGAAATCATATATACTACTCCTCCTTTCCTTTCATAACTTACAGCTTTCATCACAGAGATGAATTTTATCGATCGGGTTGGCTTGTCTCCTTAAATTGTGATCTTTTCACCACTTGGTGTACTTGTACTGACTTTTGATCACATAAAATATTGGCACGATTGGCTACTAACCAATCCATTCCTAATACAACATCAAATTCAGGCAGATTCATTGGGTAAAGGTTAGCAAAGAATTGATGGTTCAGGATTTATATTCTTGCTCCCTGCAAGATTTCACTTATCTTAATGGATTCTCCGTTGACTATCTCTACCAGACAATCTTGTTGAAGTTTGGCTAAGGGTTGGTCAAGAAGTTTGTAGAAAGAAGTATTGATAAAACTTTGGTATGCACCAGAGTCAAACAATACTTTGGCAAATATATTATTAACTAAGAACGTACCGGCAATCACATCCGGAATCATCTTGACTTCCTCAGCTGTCAGAACAAAGGCTCTGGCATTCTTCTTACGCGTTTCAGTTGTATTGGCCTTGTTGTTTGTGGCTAGAGCTAGTTTCGGACAGTTTGGTCTGATGTGCCCGGTTTCTCTACAATTGAAGCATATCCTATTGTTAGGTTTCGATCGACATTCCTCTTCCTTATGTACTGGATTCTTGCAAAAATTGCAAAACCTTGTACATTTCCCATAGTATTTCTTTTTACAGGTCTTGCAGTAAGGTGCAGAGGAAAAACCTGTACCTCTTCCACGGTACTGAAATTCTTGGGTAAGTTTTTGAGCTAGGTTCTTTCTCTGGTTTTCCTCTTGAGTACGTACCAATTCATCAGTCAGGGTATTGGCTAGTTCTACTGCTTCTTATATGGTTTGCGGTCTAGCTGCCTTGACTACGTGTCTAATCTCACTAATTAATCCCCAAATATAACGGGAGATTAACACTGGTTCAGGTGAGGCTAAGGTTGGCACTATCCTAGCATATTCGAAGAATATGGTAGTGTAACATTTGCAGTCTATCCCAGTCATTCTAAGATTTAGGAACTTATTGGCAATTTGTTCCTTTTCATTAGGAGGACATAATTTTCTTTCAACCATTTCCTTAAAGTTGATCCATTCCATATTATAAACTCTGTCACTTCCTCTAGACTGGAGAATAGTATTCCACTATTCTAAGGCTGCATTTTTGAAAAGATTAGAAGCAAAAATAATCTTATCTTCATCTGCACATTTACTTATTTTTATGACTGCTTCTGTCTTTTCTATCCAACGTAAGGCTGCAATGGCTCCTTCATTGCCTGAGAATTCTATTGGTTTGCAGGCCAAAAATTCTTTATAAGAACAACAGTAAGAAGCGGTACTTCTTCTTTTGGGAATTGTATCTTGGATAATAGGTCCGTTATCATTATTCACACTGTGACTTGGTTCAGTGTGTTGACGTTTACTTCCATTATTTTATGCCTCTTTAACAGTCTTGATAATATAAGGCATAGCATATATAATTCCTTGTACTACTATATGTTGGATGGCACTGTTATCTATTTGGTTTCCGTTATTCTCATTATTCTGGTTTTCCTGATTTACTTCGTTGTCCATCTGAATTGGGAATATTTAGTAAGCACTAATTACTACAGAATAAATTTAATATAATTACTTATACATAATCACACAACAAATTGATCAAAAACGTCGATCATTGCGACTTTTACTCTTTTCTATATATACATATATGCGTCAGTTACATACTACAACTGGGAATCAAATATACTAGTAGTTATGCATCCGTATCTATCATTTTTTTTTCAAAGTACAAAATTACATATATATCTAGGCAGTATTCTTGGTACCGTTCATCCAGTAATGCATTTCTCGCTCATCATATTTCCAAACTAGTTTCTCCCCTATTTCTCGAATTCTATTCCCTTCATTTACTAAATCTTCTCCATACTGATGGAGTTCCTTCACCTGTTTTCGACTCATTGGTGGGTCTAATGGTTTAGGTTGAGGTACGGGTTCCTCGTAAGGGTCTGCGCTATTCATTTCAAAAAAATTTCTATCATCATCCCTCCACGGGTCACGTTCTAAAAGCATTGGTTCATTGGAAGTATAGAGGGTAGAGTATGATCTATTGTCGTCAAACCATGGATCATATTGTAAAGGTTGTGGGGTTGGGATTCTAGGTAACTCGTTGGGGTCAAATGCAGGTATTGGAAATTGGTTTACTTGGTTGGGTTCTAGCATCTGTTGGTCTGGGAATAAAGGTAACAGTGGCAGTTCAACTATTTGGTTTAGGTTAGGGTCTACTGCTATAGTGGCTAACATATGGAAATCGGCCAACTTTCTATCTAGTTCCTCTTCCCAAGGTGGCATATTGGCTGTCTCCTGAGTTTGTGCATTTGCTTCTCTATTAGCCATGACTATCGCCCTCTGTTGTTGTAACTTTTTCATTCTCTTCATTCTCTCATGTGCTCCTCTATTAAACCAACCTCTCTTTTTAGTGGTAAAGGTGTAACAACCCGCACGTTCGTGCGTTGTTACTACTCGTTATACTCGTTACGCCTAGCACTAGAGATTCGGATCATAATGTACCTATATCGCATATATCGCTACATCACAGTATTTTCGCAGGATTTCGCATACTTTATCGCTATCACATCACAATGTACTTGCTGACAACCACGAAGATGTCGAGTGAGGACCAATTCTACCCTCCTTGATAGCCGTGATGTGTCGCAGTGCAACTCAATGATCAAAAACGCACTCGCAGGCACGCGTAACTTGATTATCGCAGGATTTGAAATATGGATATGTATATACGACCCCATGTGACTAATTATGATAAATATATGAAAATGTGGATGAAAATGTGTAACCAGACTATCGCAGCGCTTAACGACCGAAACGAAACGCCAAAACCCAACTCGCCGGTGACACTTGATCGAATGACAATCCGATCGGACTGCCATCCGATCGGACTGTCATCCGATCCGTTGCACTTCTTCACCTTCACCCCACCTCACCTATAAATAGCACTTGTCACATCACTTGAACAGTGATGTGACAGCTCTCACTCGACCAGCACGCTTTTGGACCTTTTTCTCTCGATTCCTCATGATTCTTGTAAGTTTTCAACTCAAATCTTGTACTTCTTTGATCTACACGCACTCCTCCACCTTTCTATCTTTTGAATCTCAACTTTTAACCATGAAATCAATGGATTTGAGGTGTTCTAAGGTGATTTCATCATGAAGTTCTTATGAACTTCAAGTGTTGGCCTCATTCCACCAAGAAAAACTCAGATCCGAAGTATTTCTACAACAATAAACAACTTATTCACACGGATCTACACATAATCATGAATAAAAGGATTGAAAGATGGTTTTCCAACTTTCTTTAAACTCTTTTACACTCAAAACACTCAATACCGATAGAATCGGAGCTTGTACCGACCTTCTACTCATTCTTAGTGTCGTGTTGGTTCAAGATCTAGTTTCTAACCCAGAGACGACCGATTTCGGGTTAACCAAGAACGACCGTTACGAACCAGTAAACCGGTCAGATTTGGATGATTCATGTCCGATCGGGTCCCCTGGTTCGAGATGGGGTTTCTGTTGTTTAGCACGTCACAACACCGGCTCGATCAAAACCCCCAAAGACCTTCAAAATAGTCAAAGTGCCAAGGATAACTTGACCGTTTGGATGGATTGCCGACCGATCGGACAGGCATCCGAACAGACAGGACATGTCATCTGATCGGACAGGTATCCGAACGGACATGACATGTCATCTGATCGGACAGGCATCTGAACGGACAGGACATGTCATCTGAATGGACAGGCATCCGAACGGACAGGACATGTCATCTGAAAGGACAGGACATGTCAACCGAACGGATAGGACATGTCATCCGATCGGATTATACCTTGGGTTCCACAACTTGACTTTGATTTCAATAATTTGGAGTTTAAACATTGAACGGACTACCACCCGACCATGTGGTGTTTAGACTTCAACACTTAAACAATTTTCAACATATTCAATACAAACGGATTGTCACCCAACCGGACTACACTCTGATCGAGTGACAACTGCTGTGAACTTAATCTCACTAAAGTGTCCACCAATCGGGTCATCGCCCGATCGAACAACCGTTCGATCGACCGACCTGAAAGGTAGAGATACTTCTCTGTTTTTAAAATTCTACAACGAAAACTTCAAAAGGCAACCATCATACACAAACACATCCTTCCCGAAGGAGGAAACAATCCACTCGAAAGGCCACCCGACCGGATGACCGTCCGAGCGGATTGTCACTCGATCGACCGGCCACCCGATCGGATTGCCACCCGATCGGAGTACTGTCCGATCCTTTAACACTTTACACCGATTAACGCACCATGCAATGCTTACGCTATCAATCTGTAATCAGGATAATCTCAGATGCGCTCCCTTCAATCCAACCAAGCTGTGTTTGCTTGCCGAGCACCAACTGTGAGTATATTCGAACCCCTTTTTATCGCATTTTGGGTGTAACATACGTTCCTATTAAATCGAATTTATACAAACGAATTAATTAATCAAACTGTTTATCACTTGCGAATAACTGATATGCATATTTACACGTGATGCTAGTTACATACGTGTTAGGACTTATACTCGTGAGGTCCCGCCTTAACTAGTATAGTACTATAGCACCCGACGGGGTCTAGTTAGGATGAATAGCAATCGCAATCGCAGCTCGAGTGACTTAGCTGGTAGTATCAGTCTTGTATGCATGTATGCTGAGGTATCTCGTTTATGTATTTGGTAATTCGCAGCACTTTTAACTATTTTACGCTACTCTATCAAAACTTGTATAGTCGCCAATACTTTTGTATTGATGTTGTTTTAACGTATGTTGCAGGTTTAGTCGCAGTCTACATCAAATCAAGCTAGGAAGTCTAGAAACTCACCTAAAATCTATGTTGTCGGATTTGTATTGTTCGAGAAGACAAGAAATCTGTGATACCTTATGTGATTGTATGGTTTATTAGTATGGGATAATGAACGCATTAAATACTGTCGCAATATAGTTGTTATGGATTCTCTTGAGCAATCTGATTCGCCTAATGCCGCGCCCCGATGATTCCGCCATCGGTTGGGGTGTGACAAAAGGGTTCCTTAGGCTGTGCTTTAAATATAAATATCCCTTCCACAGTATCGGCTGAGTAACCTGAGGGGTTAGGTTGAGATGATGTTCCCTCATCTTTTGGTGAACTATCTAAGTGACGATAAGCGTCCGAAGTTCCTTGCTCACTCATACTGTAAACTAACAAATAGTCAAATAACACAAAACACATAATCACATAAGTTATTTCCTAACACAGAATTTATAATTTAAGTGTCAGCAGAACACTTCTTTGGCTTAAACCAGTGGCTGTAGCTCTGATACCACTCTCTGTCGCAGCCCTCGACCCCTACCCCGGGAGCGGGCGCCGTGAGGGCAGTATCAGTGGTATCGGTGTTTATTAATGTGGCAGCGGAATACATCAGGACCGTAGTTAGGAAATATTTTTTATCAAAGTAAAACACCCAACTTTTATAATAGTCAATCTTTGGGATAAAAGCCCAAGTTCATTTGACAGTACATTTGTAGGGATAAACCCAAATTATTGAAAACAAAACTCCTTTTTATTTAGGTAACTTTTATAGCCACTTTTCCAAGCCTTCAGTGCTCTCCAGCTAGCTTCTATTGGCTTTCACATTTTGTTACCTGCAACGCGTTTTAAAAACATTTTATCAGCAAGAAATACTAGCGAGTGCATCCCAGTTTAATCAAAACAGTTTTATCATTTTTACAGTATTGAGGGCATCCGCAATTACATTTGCTTATATCTATCCAATTACCCTTTTTCCTGGTATTGTCTTTCCTGGCTGGTTGGTCATGCTACTATTCCAATAGTAACGAGTTTCAACTAATGTATATAAAACCCCAACATACCGGCAGTAATTGTAGAATCGCAAATACTCAATTACTGTTAAGTGTTATTTAAAACATTTGAGGTTTAGGTAAAGTATTTTGACTCATAAAAGTAATTTACAAAAAGGTGACAAAAAGCAGATGTACTCACATTGTATACTTAGGTAAAACTAAGGCTTCCTGTTGTATCTTCTGGTTATTATCTATTAAAATCAAACAATGGACACATGTTAGTAAAATAACCCAATTCACATTAACCGTACAACTCGAGACAGAATTCCAATGACTGAGTCGGGCAGAGCCGACATGCATTACGGAATCCTAGATCAATCGAGTGTTACACGAGATAGAATTCCAACGACTGAGTCGGGCAATGCCGATATGCGTTACGGAATCCTAAATCGATCGTGTAGGGTAATAGCAGGGTTATAGTACTTACAACGAGGCAGAGCTTCGCTTTATAGTGGGTATTACGCCCGGGTATAGTAATTACTTTTCAGAAATTGATAAAGAGGTTTTAGAATTGAAAGGCTGAACAAACGAGCTCGAGCCCTCCATTTGTAGGCTGGTCGACCACCTTGTCGCGCCCCGTGAAAGAGAAGGCTAAGGCCTTCACGGCCCGCAAGGAACAACGTGTCGACTATAGCTTTGACGAGTCACCAGCCTAGCTTCGCCGAGTCATATGCCACGTGGCACTATGCAGTGTCGACCAAGCAAAGGCCCTCACGCCCCGCAACAGACCAAGGGGTCTTGGTCGCGCCCCGCGAGCGACTGCCAAACTTTGTTTTTGTTGATTTTTATAAGTACAAAGGTATTTTGGGCTCATTTCTCGCGTACAGGGTGTATTTTAGGATATCTAGGGTCACATTAAGGGTTCTAGGAGGGTTGTTATAAATTCGGTCAAACTTCATGTTTTATTTCTAGTAAATAAATCTTGTTTAACTTTCATAGCTTCAATGCACCTATCACCTACCGTTGCTTCCTTGTACTTTCGAGGTTCTTCCTCAACTAACATTAATTCATTCTCTTCTAGTGCTATCTCTGAGGTTCGATCATAAATGTCTTCTGAGGGGTATGATCCAATGGTCTAGAGGAGCTTGTAAAGGTTGAGGTGTAGGTAGCAGATGATTCTGAATTTAGTTGGTAGGTGTACAGTTGTGGTGTAAATGGTGAGTTAACTGTTGAGTGAGGAACTTGTTCCTCTTGATTGCTATTTTCAACATGTCCAACTTGTGGTTTAGTATTGGTGAGTGGACTAGTCGTTTGACTATCTTCAACTATGTAGTATGTCCATTTAGCTTCTGCATGATTGTAATCTTCACCATTTTCTTTCCAGTTCCAAAACTCTTGTTCTTTAAAATGTACATCTCTACTAACACAAATTTTCATAGTTCTTGGATCGAAAAGTCTATAGGCTGTTGATCCGGGTTCATTTCCTAAGTAAACTATTTCAATACTTCTATCATCTGTCATCTTAAGGTAACGTAACACCTTTGTGTATGCCTTGCAACCAAAGACTTTAAGAAATTGTAGATTTGGTTTCTTACCCTTGAGTGCTTCAAAAGGTGTGATAACAACTAAAGCTCTGTTTGGGGTACGACTTAGGATGTGGATAACGTATCTTACTCATTCTGCCCAAAAAATTTAGGGCATGTTGCTTGCCTTCAACATACTCCTAGTGGCTAATAGAATTGTTCTATTCCTTCTCTCTACCATGCCATTTTGTTGTGGAGAGTATGGTGAAGTAAGTTGCCTTGCTATTCCATTTTCTTTGCATAATTTAGAGAAATCATTTGAAGTGAATTCTCCACCTCTGTCAGTTCTAAACATTTTTAACTTGGTTTCTACTTCTATTTCTACCATAAACTTAAATTTCTTAAACGAATCAAATGCTTGATCCTTTGATTCATGAAAGTAAACCCACATGTACCTTGTGTATTCGTCGACTAATAAAAATATATACTTCTTTCCTGAATGTGTTGGTGGTGAAATAGGACCACAAAGATCTCCGAAAACGAAATCTAGTGGCTTAGTTGATCTAAATTTAGCTTGTCTTGGAAACGGAGCTCTGCTTTGTTTTCCTAATAGGTAGGTTTCACACATTTATGAGGAGTGCGAAATTCGAGGTACTCCTTTGACTAGTTTCTTTCAAGTCATATCTTTAATTGCGTTAAAGTTCATAAGGCATAATCGTTCGTGTGTGTCTTTTAAACTTGCTAATTTTGAGACAGAAATAATAATCTTCAACTAATTATGTAAAGTCTATTCTTCAAACATTTGACCTTCATGAGGAATGTCTTGCTTATAACGTACAATCATAGTTGATTATATTCCATGATGTCACACCCCGAATTTCCACGTATTACCGGTGAGTATCGTGACGTAGTTGATATCATCATAGTCAAACAATACAATTTAAATGCACAGCGGAAGCAAAAGATGAATCACATTACAACCCGAATAAAAAAAAGTAATATCAAAGTATTACAAACGGCCTGTAAAGGATCCATAGGCGGATCAAATAAAAAGAAAACTTCGTTCAACAGATTTAAAGGCATCTGAGCTTGCAAGACTCTTTATTTATGCTAGGAGAGGCCAGCCTATTCCGATTAGTACCTGCACTTAGCCTTTTTGGGAAAATACGTCAGTTTACTGGTAAATACAATTAACTGACTCATTTTGAAAATGTTTAAGAAAATTTATTTGAATGCACATGGCACAAAACTTTTTATAACTTGGGATAATTATTTATATATAAACTTGTAAAAGAATTACATGTTTCTTATACGTTCAGTAGCCCGGGTTAACACCGGGTTAAAGATTAATAGACACACCACATGATATAGTCCCGCGGCGAGTTATTCTCAAAACCGGCGGTTATACCTTTTTATTTATATATGCACAGGCGGGTGTATGCCTACACCCCGTGCTTAGGTCGTGGCCATTTCTATGAATGATGCCAAGGATATCCGGGACATGGTCATTAACCCCCCAAAGGCTTTAAGCAAACAAAACAATTTAAACGGGACATTTTAATAAATTAACCTTCATACAATTAAAAATTCAATGCCCGACCAAGCGGTATTTTATATACCGTACCCCAAGCCCGTATAGGGAAAATAAGTTAAAAGTATTTACCTGAGCAAGTATAATTCACAAACAGCAAGTGCAAGTAGCTTTTACTGGGGCTCCTAATCTGGAACGGAAGTTTTTAATAACCTATTAGATTCCTAACGGGTCTTTAATTAAGCCTAGACTTAGACCGGTTAGTTTTAAGAGAAGGTACGGTTCAAACGCACGATTAAGCGAAGACCGGAATAGAATGTGATTTAGACCCGACAAGTTTGAAGACTTGTATAATATGGGTAAACTAAACACATTCTGGATTTTGAGACAAAAATGATAAGGTTTGACCCGTTTCGGTCAATTTATGCAAACTAGTTACATAAACCGAACCGAACGCGACAAATGCGTAACGGGTAACCAAAAGAGTCACGAATAGGTTTCCTAAGTTAATATGCCTTAAATATGTTGTGATATCAGTAAGATACCTTCCAATATGCCCAAAATGTATATAAACTCAATTTATGCCCCGTATTGGTATTTTGGTCATTATAAAGCTTATAAAAAGTTTTAAATATAAATCTGAGTTCCAGGTCTGATATATTCAGTAAAAATACTTATTTTTATAAGTCATAACAATAGGGTATGGTATATATGTGAAATTTACCTTTTATAACCAAACTATGCACCGTAGGGGTATTTTGGTAATTTCACATAAGCTTAAAAGGTCAAAACAGGGAATCTGAGTTAAAAACTTTTCTTTACTGTTAAAATATAAAAATTTGCTTAAAACATCAGTAGGTATTAAGTCTTATATGAGAAAAATGGTTTTAATACATACTATGCGTTCTAAACGCGTAAAAAGACGGTTTTAAGCGATTTCCGGGTTTTTAAAGAAAAGCTGATATTTTTATCATTCCAGAAGGCTAAAAATACTTTATTTATTATATAAGATCAGTAGAAAAAGGTTTGGTATCAAAATGATTTGTAAAACTCATTTTATAGGCCAAAAGGGCAAAACCGACAATTACCGAATCAAAGCTATAACCCTATGGTATGCTCAGCCTAAAAATAATTAAAAATCTTCAAAAATCCCAAAATATTATTTTACATCAGTAAGTAAAAAGTTTGCTATTAAAAATTGGGTTTAGATAGGCTTTATGCTAATTACGCCGTTTAATTAATAAAAAGCTTTCTAATTACGCTATTGAGCATAACTCTTAATCTAGACCTCTAACTGATGTGAAAATTTAGGGACATATTTATAAATCAGTAATAAAGATTATTGTCCTCTCATATTTTCAAAATTCTTGTTTTAACGTCAAATGGGCATATTGGTCAACATTTAGGCATAAACGGAAACATGCATATGAATCGGATAACTAATGAACCAAGTTGTATAATCACAGAGGGTTATACTAACATGTAACCTGGTCCTAATAAGGCTCTAAGGCATTTCTAAAACATGCTACATTGGGTCATAACAGAAAGTCAAAGCAAAAGTCTACTTTTGCGACTTTCGGTTCCGAACCGAGCTTAAACTGAAAATTGTCGGGTTGAACATGTTTAGACATGTTCTTACATTAATTACCAAGTTATATTAGTGATAAAATAGGTTGCATGGCTTCTACATTGTTAATTATGCATTTATTTGAAAAATTGCTTTCTGTTGACTTTTTCTAATCAAGTTTGACCCGACAATTGACCTAGTCAGAGTGGGAATCAGAGAGTGCCCTTTTAAGGGTTTATTACCCACATAATTACCAACTGTAACACCCTTGCTTGTTTAATACAATATTTTATATAAGTTTCGTAAAAATACATGTTTATACGATTACACGTAAGTATGACAATACGAGTTTACTAAAACTTTTACAGTTTAAAAAAAACAATATAGAACAACTTAATGTAATTGAATTCGTCGTTTAAAAGATATGACGAAACGCCACGCGGAAGCTTTTAACTTTATCGTGTTTGGTTCTTCTTCGAGCTTGATCTTCATCCGGGCACTCTTGGCAATCACCTATGATCAAAACCAACTTAAAAGTTAGTTTTGATAGTTAAATAACAAGTTTAAACAAGTTATATTGGTCAAACAAACAAAATTAAACATTTTTCAGGTTCAGGGGGGGCTAGGCGTCACGCCTAGGGGCTAGACGCCTCACCTAGCCCCCTTTTTGGCACAATGTTCTTATTATGTTGTTGCATATTCCCAGCATAACCCGATTTCACGGAAACGAGCATAACTCTCTCGTTTTTAATCCGTTTTACGCGATTCTTTTTCCTACGCGTCCGTAATTTAATTCTCCATCTTATGGAGTTAAAATCCTACATCCAACATAAGAAATTTTTGAGACTTCTAAGCCCTCGACTCATTACCTTTTTGCCGAATTTTAACCCGTTTATGCATTTTATCAAGCAAACATATTTTTTTTATCCTTATTTCACACTCACCTCTTCAAACTAATGTTATCTATCATAATAGGTTCTAGTCACAGGTTTCTTACACAATTTAAACCCGTTTTCGCTCGTATGCTTATTTTGACCCGTTAAGGGTATTTACGCATTTTAGTCTAGAACTTGTGCTTTTCTTTTGACACTACAAAATTTTCCATGTCTAATTAACTACAAATATTCCACCACAACTATTTTGTGGTGGATTTAACATAATGAACACATTTTTCCCAATTTTACCCATCGGTTGGTCATTTTACGCAAATGACCATTTTTGAGCATTTGACCCACGAATGTGTATTCCTATGACTTTTATTCATATTTAATGATTCCCTAATCTTAATACAAGTTCCTAAACAACCCCTATGGGTCGT
>JARYGA010011538.1:0-31252 GCA_030545235.1 Helianthus tuberosus | reverse complement strand
AATACGGTATTCACTATGTTTACGTGACATTTATAAGAACCATCACCGCAATCACCCCATCCGTCATATATCGAGTATATCCGTTAGCCTTTTTAAAGATATAATTTTTTATTAGATTCATTCAACCTGTGTAATAAACGAGGTTTTTTAAAGATATTATATTTTTATTATTTATTATACAAAATTACATTTATACAACTCGTGTAATACACCAGGTTTTTAAAAATATAACTTTTTTATTATATGGTATATAAAATTAGATTTATTCAATCCGTATAATACGCAGGGTTTATAAAGATATAACAAGATATAACTTTTTATTGATTGGTATATAAAATTACATATGCTCAACCCATACAATACATGAGGTTCTTAAAACTGTAACTTTTTTCATTATTTAATATATAAAATTTAATTTACTCAACCCGTACAATACACAGGATTCTTAAAGATATAACTTTTTTATTATTTAATATATAAAATTACATTTATTCAACCCATGTAATAAACAAGATTTTTAAAGATATATTGTTTTATTATTTGGTATGTAAAATTACATTTATTCAACCTGTGTATTACACGGGGTTCTAACCTAGTTAAACTAATAAACAAATTCAAATAATAATAATAACGATGAGAAGTAATAATAACCTTGAAACTAAAATCTAACTAAAAAAGAAATTTTATAAAAAGTCCAATTTTTTAACTTAATAAAAGAAGGAAAATTGGTTTTTAATAAACCAACATTTGTCCCGTTGGTAAATAATAATCTTACCTACGTAATTAGTATACAATAATCCTACCTATCAACATGTTGGTACTCAATGAACTTTCGTTAATTTTTTTAACTGGATTTAGTTTTTAAGTTTTACTTATTACACAAACAGTCCCTGTAGTTGTAAACCTAGCTATTTAAATGGCACAAACCCTAATTCCCTTCATTTTTGAATCAGACAAACGAAACACTGGCCTCTCTCATCTTCTCTACTCCCTTGATCCTCTGTCTGACAAGCACATCAGCCGGTTGCTAGTTGTAATACCGGCGGCGGAGTTGTCGGCTCACCCCACACACACACCCACCTGCAAATCACCCCACCCCCTTCCTTTTCGATCTGTATGACTGCCTACCACCACCATCTGGTGGTGGCACGATGACACAACAAGAGAGAGAGAGAGAGACGAGGCGGAGGTGGTCCGGCGAGGACTTTTGACGGCGACAGCGCCGTGAGCGATGGCCGGCGGCAACGCCGCGGCGACGGTGGCTGAGTTCTTTTGTCTGAAATTCCAATTACATGGCCCTTCACGTTTTTTTGTTTTACAAAAATAGTTAAAACTAGTAAATTATAACTACAGGGTTGTTTGTGTAATAAATAAAACTTAAAAACTAACTTGAGTTAAAAATAATAAACGGAAGTTCATTAAGAACCAACATGTTGATAGGTAGGATTATTGTATACCAATTACGTAGGTAGGATTATTATTTACCAATGGGGCAAAGGTTGGTTTATTAAAAACCAATTTTCCATAAAAGAAATGTGATTAAATAATAAAGATTTAAATAGTAAAAATCACTAACCCGATATGCATACGCTATACAAGAATGAATCCAATAAGAAATGACATTTTTTGTAAGAAATTAGGGATGACATGTATCACATATAAGAGAATGGAATAGAGATTGAGATGGCTTTTGCTTGTGAATAGAAGACAAATGATGTCTCTAGTAGGAACTGTGGAAGCCCTCAATATGGAGGGGATGAGTAGGAGAGGCAAACCCAAACTAACATAGATGACCAAATTAAGTAGAATGCATTAGATTTGCACCTCTCCAATAACACGACCAGATTAAATAGATGTAGAATTTCGATTATTAATTAAATAGGAGTTGGAACTAATAGACACATTCAAATGATAATGATAAGCATGTAATAAAACTTTGTAACTAAAATCTAACTAAAAAAGAAAATTAATAAAAAGTCCAATTTGATTTAATTAAATGTTTTAATTTAAAAGAAATGGAAGAAATTTAATAAAAAGTCCAATTTGATATAATTAAATGTTTTAATTTAAAAGAAATGGGATTAAATAACAATGATTTAAATAACAAAAATCACTAACCTGATATGTATACACTATACACATACATGACTAACGATATTTTAATGGTACCGGAGAGGGTAGAGAACCAATGAGCAGTCTTAGAGCACAAAGGTTTAAAGACGAGCCACACTAAAATTGGGAACCTTCATTGTAGTAGCTTTAGTGGTGCAAACGATAAAGAAGGCATCAAAATCAGTATTGAAAACATAATGACCTATGAGCAATTGGTTTAATAGTATGGTGTCTCCCCTTACAAATGTGATGTGGTTTCAAATCCTTACAAATGCATTGTAAAGGTGGAATTATGGTGTTAAACATATGTCGTTCTAAAAAAATTGTCCATAGCGCAAGAAACATAAGCATTGATGTAGTCCGTTGCATCGAGCAGGTTGGTCCAAGTGGAAAGGCAACCACACAAGTATTGTGTGACACCTCACAAGAGGTTCACAATAAGATTAAAGATAAAATTTTATAGGGTTTGAGTTCGATCGACTATGTTGTTCGGAACTAATTGTTGGAACATTAAGAAGACAGAAACACAAAAGTTTGAGGTGGTAGATATGAGGATGCTGAGGTAGATGTGCGGGCATACAATAATATTGGACCGAATAAGAAACGAAGTTTTCTGAAGAAATTTGGGGTGACATGCATAAGATAAGGGAATAAAGATTGGGATAGTCTGGTCACGTAATTAGACATAAGAAAACTTTTGAGACAAATGAGACTATAAATATATATTATTGCCTTAGACAAAATAATGGACTATTATATATTTTTGTCATTAAATTTAGTTTCATATATATTAAAATATTTATTTGATTAAGATAAATATTTTTCGTCATGTTTTAGCAAATATTGTATTTTTGACACTAAATAGATAAATTATAAAGCATACTTGTAGCCGAAACCCATTTTATGAAGAAAAGAACTATAAATCTATATGTTTTATCGTAGACTTGTATACATGATTCGAAATCAATAGATATACGTTTAAATTAATTTGTTGTTTGTAGGTATTCTTAACCAATCTTGAAATATATATATATATATATATATATATATATATATATATATATATATATATATAGGGCAAGGCTAGGTAGAAAACCCTATATATATGAAAAACCTTAGAAAACCCAACCTCCCGACATTTTTTTTTTTTTTGAAAAAATTAACACATGTAATATACATGTTTTTAAGAGTTTTGGGCCAAAAAAATCAAAAAAGCGCCGAGGGGATCTTTTTAAAAAAAAAAAAAAAATTTCAGCAAATTCTGTCATTTTTGGCTAACACATGTTAGTCGACCGGACATGGCTGAAATTTGTTTATTTTTTTTAAAAAAATCCCTTCGGCGCTTTTTTGTTTTTTTTGGACCAAAACACTCTAAAACATGTATATTACATGTGTAATTTTTTTCAAAAAAAAAAATGTCGGGAAGTGGGGTAAAAATGGGTTCCCATTTGGGTTTCCAGAGTTTTCTAAGAATTTGAGGGTTTTTTATCTATCCTTATCCTATATATATATATATATATATATATATATATATATATATATAGGATAATGTTATATAAAAAACCCCATTTTTTAAAAAAACTTAGCAAACTCTACTTGTGGACTATATTCATCCACGTGGCCTGAGAACTTTCATAATCCATTTTGCTTTCAAGGATATATTAGTAATTTCCCAACCCAAGTTTAGTTTCCCAATTTGATCTGACATCATCATTTAATGCCCATCAACTCATTTCAAAAAACAACTCACCCCATTTTTCATTTACAATATTTCAGTTTATTTTATATGCCCTATTTTATATCTTCATTAACAGAAAGCTCCATTATCATCTTCTCCTCCAAATTATGCTTTCTCCATTAATGTCCATGGAGACAATTCCACCAACATCCGACTATCCGAGTTAATGTCGCCGGTCCATAGTTTCCCCAACATGTTCCTTAGCACTGACTCTCAAACTGATGAAGAATTAAATGCTCAAGGTTTGTCTCTTTAGGGCTGTCTCTTTATCTAACTTAAGTATCTCGAATCTATGTTTTTTTTTTGTTAGTTGAGATTTTTTTTAATGGAATAATCCAAATATACTGCATGGCAATGTTCAGCTGTTGCATTCGAAGATTCTGTATATACTTACATGCCTATAATCCAAAAGATTAATTATTTTTCAATACCATTGATTATTGTTTCAAAAAAAAGAATGACGTTTATAGGTAATAAATTTCAATACTATTGATTTTAGTTTGGTTTTCATTCTTCTAGTGTTTATAAATTTTGATTTTGATTCATGGATTACTTGTTTTGGTTTCAAACTCGTTTGATTTTGATCCATGGATTAGTTATTTTTGTGTTAAAAAATGTGTTTGTTGGTTTGGGGATTTTGATCTGAATAGTAACTGTTTTTTTGTTGGTATGGTTGCCTTGTTTGGTGCTTTTTGATCTGAATAGTAACTGTTTTTTGTTGGTTAGGTTGCTTTGTTTTGGGCTTTTGATCTGAATAGTAACTGTTTTTGCTTTGTTTTGGGCTTTTGATCTGAATAGTAACTGTTGGTTAGGTTGCGGTGTTCATGTATAACATGTGTTAAGCCCCTGATAGAATGATATATAACGTGTGTTAATAATCGGCACATCTGTTTTTAGAAACGAAAAGCCAAGTTTGTCTTACAGCACAACCAACGTAACACGTGTTATAGTCTGAACTCCTGTTTAACAGCTAAGCCAAGTTTGTCTTACAGCACAACCAACGTAACACGTGTTATAGTCTGAACTCCTGTTTCACAGCTAAACCATAGTAACATGTTATAGAGACATGTATTAGGGTATGACGACGTATTAGAGACATGTATTAGGGTATGACGAATTAATTGCAGGTTTTTAGTTCTGTGTCCTTTGTTAGTTGTTGTTTCAGTTGTGTAAGATTAATTTGCAGGTTTTTTATTTTTGTGTTAAAAAGTTGTGCTTGGTTTGGTTGCTTGTTTGGGCTTTTGATCTGAATAGTAACTGTTTTTTGTTGGTTTGGTTGTTTTGTTTGGGGCTTTTGATCTGAATAGTAACTGTTTTTGTGATGTTATCTGAGAAAAAAGATTTTCTGGCTATGAATGTGTTAATATTTATGTCTGGTTAACGACTTAACGGTTATCTTATCTTTTTGTTATTAGGATGGTGATGGATACAAGGGAAACAAGATCCATTTCTCGGGACCGTTGGTTTCGTCAAACGTGGATCAGATGCTTAAGGATCATGACCATGTTTATGTTACAGCACAACACAACTAACACGTGTTAGTGCTATGTATTTTAGTTTACTTCTGGACATGCATGTGTTACATGTGACATGAAACCCATACAACGTAACACGTGTTAGTGCTATGTATTTTTGTTTACTAGTAATATGTAATGTGATACTCTTCTTGTTTTCTCTAGTACACGATGTTAAAACGGTCTAGACTTAACACATTTTCTGTTGGAGGCGCCCATATTTGTACCTCTAACGTTACAATTACTATTGAAGTTTATGCATCCATTCTGGAATTATTAAGACATGTTATAATAGAGGCTTAAAACACGTTATATCAGGTTTACTCTGTTGTTATTAACTTACTACTGGAGTTTATTCATCCATTATGGAAGTCTTAACACACGTTATAATAGATGATTAACACCCGTTATACATTTTCAGTCATTTTAACACATGTTACAAGATGTATATACACATCATGGTGTTTTGGAAACCACTAGCTTATACATGACACCATGTTAGGTTAAACCAAGATTATAACAGAGGCTTAACACATGTTATCCCAGGTATACGGTGTTACGATATTAACTTGTATGTTCCATATTAACTTGTTCATGTGTTACGATCAGTATATGCACATCATGGTGTTTTGCAAACCACTTTCATATACATGAATACAAGTCGGGTTATAATGGATGCTTACATGTTAGGGTTACAACAAGATTACAATATTAACTAAGCTCACCATTAAACTCATCGCCCCCTTCGACTGTTTTCACCCTTGTCACATGTTAAGCAATTGCATGTTTCGAATAGACAAATTGTAACACATGTTAGATCAGTATATACACATCATAATGTTTTGTAAACCACTAGCTTATACATGAATACATGTTAGGTTACAAAAAGATTATAACAGAGGCTTAACACATGTTATACATTCCAGAATGTGCAAAACAAATGACCCGTTTCATATTATATTTTCCAAAATTACCGGTACATGTGTTACCATAAATGGCTCATTTCATATTATATATCAGGTTTTTACTCTGTTGTTATTAACTTACTATTGGAGTTTATTCATCCATTATGGAAGTCTTAACACACGTTATAATAGATGCTTAACACATGTATATACACATTTGTTATATTGCCTAAACATCAGGTTACATCATGGTGTTCTGTTACAGCATGAACCACCAACACATGTTATAAATGAACGAAGACTTCTTTCCCAAAGGATGTGACTTTCATATACATGAATACAAGTCGGGTTACGGTGTTACAATATTAACTTGTATGTTCCAAGATTATACAAGTTAATAGTTTTTTGGAAACCACTAGCTTATACATGACACCATGTTGGGTTAAAACAAGATTATAACAGAGGCTTAACACATGTTATCCCAGGTATACGGTGTTACAATATTAACTTGTATGTTTCATATTAACTTGTACACATGTTATGATCAG
Source organism: Helianthus tuberosus (assembly GCA_030545235.1). Taxonomy (NCBI): domain Eukaryota; kingdom Viridiplantae; phylum Streptophyta; class Magnoliopsida; order Asterales; family Asteraceae; genus Helianthus; species Helianthus tuberosus. Next base: position 24,435 of record JARYGA010011538.1, on the reverse strand, counting down.
TATATGCACATCATGGTGTTTTTCAAACCACTTTTGATATACATGAATACAAGTCGGGTTATAATGGATGCTTACATGTTATCATATGTATACAAGTGGGGTTACAACATGATTACGATATTAACTAAGCTCACCATTAAACTCATCGCCCCCGTCGACTGTTTTCACCCTTGTCACATGTTAATCAATTACATGTTCAGAACAGCCAAATTGTAACACATGTTAGATCAGTATATACACATCATGGTGTCAATTGAATATCTTTATGGCCGAAAACTTGTTATAAACGAACGAAAACTTGTTACAGCATGAAAACTTCTTTATGGATCTGTTACAGCATGAACAACTAACACATTTTATAAACGAACGAAAACTTGTTACAGCATGAAAACTTGTTTATGGATCTGTTACAGCATGAACCCCTAACACATGTTATAAACGAACGAAAACTTCTTTCCCAAAAGATTTGACTTATTCAATGTCCCCACATTAACGTCGCCTACATCCATCCAGCTTGTCAATTGAATATCTTTATGGATCTGTTTCTGTAAATCAACACACGTTATATATCATTCTAACAGGTGCTTAACACATGTTATGGGTCTGTTTCTGTAAATCAAACAACCCAACAAAAAAAACACTTACTGTTCAGATCAAAAGCCCAAACAACAACCAAAGCAACAAAATCGTCAACCGTATATCATTATTTCTGTAACAATTATTCCAACAGTTTCAATAATTTTTTCAGACCTTATGTATACATAAACAAACAAATCGGTAACCGTATATCATTATTTCTGGAAAATCCCTATATAGTTAACAATCAACATTTTTCAAGCATAATCCATCCAAACAGTTCACAGCTATATATATATATATACATATACCCATATCCAAGATTCACGAAATGTAAGGAAACAAGATACACATCCTAAAATCAATCAAACAAACAGCAATTCGAACAAATACTCAGCTAAAAATTACAAGGATGTAGGGAATTCAAAGACAATCATGTACCGACCGAAATAAATCTGGAGTGAATCCCGAACTAAATTAGAACCGAACCTGAACATGAATATGACCCGAGTCGTCTGTATGTGTGTTCAAACTTCCTCTCTCTCACACACTTGTATGTGTGTTCTTGGTGTTATAGATGAACATGATGAAGTTTGTTGTCATCGTTCTCTCTCTAAAACAACATTCAGACCCTTCATTTGCTTCTAAAGATTGAGGAGAGAGAGAGAGCCGGAGAAGAAGCCCGGTGAGTTTCGCCGGAGGAGGTGGTTGCTGGTGGTGGTTGTTGTTTATTTCTCCTGAATATGAAGAGTGTTCATCTTTTGTCTTCAAGATTGGGTTGAAGAAATGGGAAAGAGGAAGAGGTAAGAGAAAGAGAAAGTGATATGATGATTTGATAGTTCTGGAAAGTCAAAAAACTTCTTTTTCACTACCTAAAATGCCCCTTCCACTTGTAGTAATGTATTATATTATTTCTTTTAAATCTAATTCTTACCTAAAACCATGAGAACCATTGATCAACTTGGCTGGCACCTAATCAATGGATGACAAAGAGTTTGCAAAGTTTTCTAAAAAAGATAGGGTTTCTTGTATAGCCAAGCCCTATATATATATATATATATATATATATATATATATATATATATATATATATATATATATATATATATATATAGAAATGGGATCAGGAGAAAACGCTCAAAAGTATGAGAATGGTGAGAACGCATCCTGGCCCAACACGTGTCACGCGGCATAGAGAAGGGCGGAGGGGTTTTTTTGTCCTTTCATATTTCTTTTTTAAACGCGTGTCACATTACCTTTCCATTTTTTGGCGTTTAATAAATACGCGGCGTTTTTATTGTTTTTATATCAGGATTATAGTAAATATTTTGGCGTTTTAAGTATGTTTGGCGTTTTTATTGTTTTTTTAGATCAGGATGCAGGCCTATAATGTAAAAAACATCAGTAATTTTCTTGATGTTTATTTATTTATTTATTTTTTCTATCAAGTGTTGTGCCATGTAGAATACAGGCCTATAATGTGACAGGCAATTATGGCGTTTTGAAAAGATAAAAAAATTCAATTTTCCATGTAATGACTTTTAATATAATAAATGTTTGGCAATAATGTTACCTACTCTTTATTTTACTGTTTAGTAATTACTCTTTCGTTCAATTTCATCTGTCAATTAGTGTTGATTTTTTCAGTAATACTTTGTTTGGCGTTTTTTGGCTTTTTTGGCGTTTTATATAGCAACATCGTGCTTTGCTAGCATCCGTTCTCTCAGTTTTGACACTATCAGGCGTTTTGGTGTTTGTAGTTTTTTGCGTTTTATACTCATTTTTTTATTAGTAGAGAATTAGATAATAAACAACAGAGAATTAGATAACAAACAATAGAAAATGAAAAAAAATTAAAAATTATAATCTAATTTCTCATCCAAATCTTCACTGTCATCAGCCTCTTCTACTTTAACCTTTTTGGCGTTTTTAACCTGTTATTGAATACCTTATGTAGATCCTTATTTTCCTACATAACGCCCGTCTTTAGAAGATGCTTATTTTTTGTGGCATCATTTATTGTGGTTTGATATATACTTGTTTGATGACATGTTGAAGACCAACGCCTACTCTAATGTACTGATCCCTTCATGCCACTAATATATCCATCAAGAACAAAGTGACATGATGACATATCAGTGTCATCAGTCGCTTTTTTTTTAATATTTGTCCATCTCATTCAGCAAAAGCTTATAGAGATACCCACCTCAGAGAAGAATCCATTCAGTGAAACTTCATTCAGAACAATACTCAATATAGAAGAAACGAGGTTCCGCATCTGTGGCATTTTTAACTATTTTTTTGGCGTTTTTAAAGTGAATGGTTTCTAGGAAATATGGCGTTGTTTTTTGTTTGTGATCAGTTGATTGTGCAGAGACGTCTCTCTTATAGGATGTTTTTAACGCGTAGTTTAGGCGGGATTTTATTTATAATAAATGATATTAACAAAGTAATCGTCTTTTCAGTTACTGTGTATTTTTACTGTTTTTGTTCAGCTTTTTATGAGTTTTTAGGGTCGTAGACTTTCCATTTCCCAAGTTTGGCATTTTTTAATGGCTTTAAGTAGTTTTTGGCTTTTTTTTTCATTTTTAGCTTTTAATAATACTTCTGCAAATTACTTTTATTATAGTTTGGGAATTTTTACTGCATTATGGCGTTTCACAAGCATTATGACGGTTTGGCGTTTTATTAATATAATGTATTTTTATTATAAGTTAAAAAATACATAACAAACAACAGAAAAAGAAAATTAAAAAAATAAAAATAGAAACAATTCATCTTCCAAATCTTCACTGTCATCAGTCTCTTTCTTCTTTGAAACATGTTCACTGGCGGTTTTGCTTTGTCATGCTTGTGTTTTTGTGGCCGTTTGGAAAGACAAAATGACATGAGTTTTTTTTTTAATATGTATCTTCAAACAACTCATCAGTGTCATTCGTCTCTTCATGCCATTATAATATTCATCAATAACAAAACACAAAAAATGACATAAGTCTGACCCTAGCATCTTTTTGTTTATGATTTGTCCATCTCATGTAGCAAAATGTTATTTGAGTCACAGCACCTCAGGGAAGAATGCATTCTCTGAAACTTGGTGTAGCACAATATTGAATATACAAGAAACGATATTTACCATTTTTGGCGTTTTACTGAGGAAATTGTGTATCTGAAAGAAACGTCGATTTTTTGGAATCTTTGGTGTTTGAGTGTTTTGGCGTTTTCTAAGATGATTGGTATATAGTAAAATATGGCGTTTTTTTGAGTAGGTGTGTTTGATGTTTTGAGGATTTTGGCGTTTGTAAGATGAATGGTATATAGTAGAAAATATGGCGTTTCAGGTTCTGGGGTGTGTGTTTTTTATGTCTGGGATGTTTTTGTTTATATAGTGATGTGTTTTGGTCCGTAATGGCGTTTTATTCATTAGTTTGGCGTTTTGGTATAGAAGTGTAAAGACCTTTTTACCCTTAATGAAGCGCGTCCACTTAATTGAATTCGTGTTATTTACGAAAACGTCACCGCGCCAATCTAGTCCATAGATTGTTTTGATCGGATGATCCATAAGCGTTCTCACCGTTCTTACACTTTCCACCGTTTTCTCTACATCCTGACCCTATATATATATATATATATAATGAAAAGTTTATAACTTAATGAAAAGTTTATAACTCTTCTTATAGCGAAGACATTAATATGTCATACTTTTTGTATGATTTTAATTATGTATTAATCATAAATAGTTTTTAATATAAGTAACTTTCTCGAGCCCGGGAAGCAATCATGGGTGATAACCTAGTGTGTGTATGTGTGTGTGTGTGTGTGTGTGTGTGTATATATAAGAGAAGGTTTAAATGAGAACGCTAAATATTGTGAGTGTCGTGAGAATGAATGAAAAACCCGTGAGAACTTGGTAAAAAACAATTAAAAAAAATTACACTTATCATTGTTATTCAAAAACAATGTTAGAAATTAATTTACATGTTTAAGTTTACATAAATTTGTAAATAAAGAAAATCTACACATACGTAAAAAATCTAATAAGAGTGTATTAAAAAAATTGGTTTTGATTGGTTTTTTCATTCGTTCTCACGGTTCTCACAAATATTTAGTGTTCTGATATGTGGTCGAATAACGGTGTTCGTAATTGCGTAACTTGATGTTTTTACAAGGGTTTTAATTCTGATTAGCCTACTTTTAATTAAAATTGTGTTCTGCGGGTTTAATGGAGTTTAAGGTGCTTTTTGGGAGCTTTACGGGCCACCGGGACGAATCACGGACCACCGGGAAGCGAAACAGGTCAACCAGGGCTAAGATTTGAGAAAAACAGAAAGCGGGAAATCTAGGCACCGTCGCCGACGCCCGATGGGGCCGTCGCCGACACCCCGTGGTTTATCCCGTTGCCTGAAATATCCGTAGACAGGAGAAGAAGCCGTCGACCAAGATCAAGATTTGCACGATGCGTCGCCGACGCCACTCCTGGCCGTCGGCGACGGCTTCTCTTTTCTGGCATCGCGAATTTTGTTGATTTAAGTGTTGGGAACGATTTTAAACGGATCTTGGCCATTGAATTCGGGAGTTACACACGAGATTGACATTTGAATTCATCTTGGAGCCATAATACATCACCATCTTCAATCTCTAATCAATTTCTTACACCTTCCATCATCTGAATCAACTGTATTATCACCCAATTCATCTTCATCATCATTCTCCAAACCCTAGTTCATCCATTCATCCATTCTCTCATCACCATCAGTCACCAAAACCCTAACCATCACCCTTCCATCATTCTCCAAGGTTCAAGATGACCAATTTCAAGTTCTCAGCATCCGGTGATCAAGTCTTTTCGATCATGAGCAGCTAATTTCTTGGAGGTTTCACCCTGGTGTAGACTTGTGTAAGATTTAGGTTTTATTATATGTTTGATGTTTTGTTTGTGACAAATTGAATTGTGTTTGAATCTTTAGACAATTGTCCTACGTTTGTATTGAATTTACAAATTGTCGAGTGAATGATTAAATTTGACTTTGTGAAACGAATACACGTATTTATGCCTTGTCTTTTGAAAGGATTTGCTAGTCCAAGGTAACTAAGTGCATCGTAGTCCGTTGTTTATGACGTTGATAGCGATTGGCACCTAAGCTTTGTGATTGTTAACCCGTTAATGAACTAATTTGATTAAGCCAAATTAAAACGTGTAGTAACCCTAGATCTTGCACTTGTTGAAACCGGGTGTGAACCTTGTTATTCCATCTTATTTTATAATTGTTAATCAGTTTTCTTGCAATCGTTTAATTTCTAGTAGTTAATTATTTCAATCAATTTTGTTATTTTCATTCAACATATTTTCAATCAAACAAAAACCATAAAAATTAAGCTAGTAATCCTCATAATTGTGACAACCGTTTATAATCAATCAAGTCCATTCGCAAACCACATACTCTTCGTGGTTCGACCCCTTACTACCACTAGCTATTTGTTAAGGGTAATTTGGGTATATAAATATTATCTTTGACCGGAGCACGACACTCCGATCATGTTCTCAAGATAACCCTCCTCTCTCTCTGTATATATATACACACACACACACATATATATAGGGGCATGATTTAGGGAAAACGGTGAGAAGTGTGAAAACGGTGAGAACGCTTCTGATCCGTCCAATCAAAACAATCTATGGATAGATTGGCACGGTGGCATTTTCATAAATAACATAAACTTTTTAAAGTGGACGCGCTTTAATAAGGGCAAAAAGGTAAATGTGCATCTACAAAACACATCAAACGAGACCGAAACATATATACTTCCCAGAGAAACCTCCCCAATTCCTACGGAAAACACGAAAACGCTAGAAAACTCGAAACCACAAATATTATGCCGTCTAAAGATCAAACAAGATCCAAAGGCAAAAAACAGAGTGAGTTAAATTCGATATAAATTATGCTAGTTTTATTATGTTTTTGGCGTTCTAATTTTATCAATAAATGTGTAGTTTCTATGGGTGTGGAAGAGGAATGGTCATCTGTTCCAAAACTCCAAAGAACCACCGAGCAAAGAAAGAAGACAACAACAAAACATGGTACAGATGGTTAGTTTTTATGATATTTGTTTGTAAAATTCCATATATCATGTAATATACTTTGATAGTTTATTACTAAACACCAAAACATGTATCGTTTGTATAATATTGTTTAACTGTATGAGAACGCCATTTTACATATATCATTTGTGTTATTAAACGCCATGTATCATTCGTGATTGTCTTATTGAACAACATATATCATTTGTGTATGTTATTAAACGCCATGTATCATTTGTGTTATTAAACCCCATGAAAAACGAAAACGCCATGGAAATTAATCATGTTTTATAGGCGAAGAGGGGTTGAGAGTAAGAATAAATGTGCACATCGGCAAGGCCCAAAACGCTTATAAAAGGAAGGCCTTAAGTCAGGATGTTGAGGCTGAGGAAGAACCATTTTGTGAGTTCAGTGAGGCTAGGGTTTTGTCAAGAGTAAAACCTACAAACTTAACTGCTTGGTTTATAAATCTAAATCAAAATCAAAGACAGGCAGTAGAAAGCATGGGGTTTGGTGCTGCACTAAGGATGGAAATAGACAGCATACCAACAATGCTTGGGTACTGGTTGGTTGAAAATTACAATGAAAGAACAAACAACCTAAATGTTGGCAACCATACAATACATATCAATGAAGAATTTATAAACTCTTTAACGGGTATACCGAATGGAGAGGTGGCCGTGCAGGGGAAAAGAAGATCAATAACTAATGACCAAGTAGTGGCTGAGTAGACAACATAGTTCAAAGGGACTGCCTGGATTAGCAGACCAAGTGTGAAGCTCTACTTTGATGACATCTTGCCTGAGATGGATAGCTTTGGGAGAAACTTCTGCCTAAATTTCCTTGTAGCATTCTTTACTATAATTGGGCATGCAAGTGATAATGCGGTCGTCAACCAACAATTCTTGCACAACGTTAAACAAACCATTCAAATAAACCAACTGAACTGGTGTGGTTATCTCATCTAATGCTTGCAACACGCCAAAACCGCATGGTCTCCAAAAAAAACATTTCACAAGGCCCTTGATCATACTTGCGGTAAGAAAAAAATTTCCCAATATAATAGTTTGCAGAAAATAACAATTTAAAAATTAAAAATGTCTTGTGTTACAGCTTGCCTTGGTGAATGATGCTTACAATAGAAAAAGATTGGAACGAAAAGAAGGATACCCGATTGAGCGGGTTACAACGAAAACTCTTGACATGTTTGAGGGTGCACTAGCAAAACGCCATGATGGCAAAGAAGTTAAAAAGAAAACTGTTAATAAGGCTAAGGAAGCCACACCCAAGACAGCAGAAAAAAATGTAGGTTGTTGATGAAGAAGATGCTAATGGTGATGATGTTGAGAATGAAGACGAAGATGATGTTGGCAATGTTGATGAGCATGCTGATAATGATTATGATGAGGTTGATGATGATGATGATGATGATGATGGTTTTGATCATGATGATCATTATGATTATGCTGAACTCGACCCTGAAGTGCAAAACGCGATGCACATCAATGATGAGAATGAGAATGATGAGAATGGCTAAAGATATAGAAAGCCAGAACATGATGTTTGAAGTTTCTGCATCAGGAAACCATGCTCTGGTCAGAGCACTAACACAGTATGAAGACCATGTTGCTGATAAAGAACTAAACAATGAAACTGAGGAGGTATGTTGTTCGAATAATAAGTTCAATAAAAAAAAAACAAAACGTCATACTTAATAAATTCCTTTTTTTTTATTTAACAGGCAATGGCTTATAAGTTGGATGGGGTATACGAAGAATTGGAAGACTATTACAATAAAATGAGCACATTGTTAAAACAGTCAAAGATTGAATATCCAAACAGCCTCCTGATACACATTAAATACTCACAATGTTGACATTGTTGGAGAACATGTCAAAATTTGTTGATGAAAACACCAAGGAAGTGGCAACTGAGAGAGAAGAAGGTGAAAATGAAGGTGACTTTGAAAAAGAAGTTGAGGGTGAAAAGGAAGTGGAAGTAGGAGGTCAAAATGAAGGAGAATGGGAGGAGGAGATGGCTAGAAAACAAAACGGCATAAAAGTGGAAACAGTTGATGAAAACGCCAATGAAGTTGAAAAAGAAGGGGAAGGGGAAGTAGAAGGGGAAGGGGAGATGGCTGGAGACCAAAACGCCAAACCCTCAACTGCTACACCAACCCCCATAGATGATGATGCTCATCAAGAAGATCAAAGGGAGACTGAGGGTGGTGATGAGAATACTATATTCTCATATGAAGATATAAACGAAAATGATATTGAAAGCTGGGATTGTGATTTCAAGATACTTGAATATCATATTTCCAGATATATTGGGGAAAAATAATTAAAAGGAGTATTGCTAAAGTTTTGGAACTGCCGGGACAAGAACTAAAACAAATGATTGAACTAAAAGAAAGTTTAGATTGTCCAAAGATGATGGATCAAATTATTAAAGCTATAAAAAACCACCTGCACCCTGCTGAAGAGACCCAAAAAATGCCTGTATTTGATACAACACCAAACATCCCCCCAACAGAAACACAATATAGTCAGGGGTACATGGCTAAACTAGAAAAAACTGAAGGGGAGATGGTGACTAAAAGTGTTGACCAGCAAGGTGTAGTGGTTGATAAAACGCCATGTCAGGAGCCACCCATCTACAGGTGGGAAGAACCTCTTGCCAACTTTTAAAGAAGAAGAGACACCCCAGAAACCCCAAGATGAAAACACCACCGACACATCACCAACCAAAACGCCAAGCATGGCAGATATGCAGGAGAAGGGTGATGAGGACAAAACGCCAGACATCACAAAGTTGATGCAAGATAACACAATTTTAAACCCTGAAAAGCTACCTGGTGATGATGAAGATGATGAAAATAAAAAGGAAAAGACTATGGAAGAAAAGGAGAAGAGAGAAACAAAAAAGAGTTTGGCATGTTTGTCACCTTATGTAAGGAGGCAAGTATAAATGCACCAAGGGCGACCCAAGAAACCAACGTTTCCACATACATATTCACTGGATGTGGTGAATGGTTGTATGTATACTTCTCTCACCTAAAAACGCCAAACTTTGCATTTGTTATGTTAAAAGTATACACGCATATGCATGTAAACACCCAAAATGCCATGTCTTGTATTAGAATGAGTTTGGATAACTAAAACGTCATATGCTGTTTTTTTCAAGACTATTGTGTTCAAGATGGAAGGAGTGTTAGAACTCTCAAGGGTGATTTGTGAGAGCATGAGACCAGGATTCTATGCACATGTCGCCATTGTTCAATGTTGGGTGAATATCCTTAACTATGAAGAAAGATACAAGGCTCCAGAATCACCCTCAATATTATTTTGCACAAAAATATTGTTGGTAACTCTTTTGCTATATTTAATTGATGAAATTATATTATGACTTTGTTTTGTTGTTAAAAGTGTGGCTCCTCAAAATTACAAAATACTCCCTCGTATGAAAATAAAAAAAAGTTATCAATACAAAGAATTCAACAACAACATCGCAAGGGTTTTGAAAAACTCCCGTTTCAAAGCAGACCAGAAAGATAGAAACATAAATGAATATGAACTGGTCTTCGTGCCAATAATATGGGCAAGACATTTCTATGTTGTCTGCTTCAATCTAAAACACAACAGAGTTGATGTATTGGATAATAACGCTAAAGAGGATAAACTCAGCATCGAAGACAGGTATCGTAGATGGGTGGGAATGTTGGTAAGTATCTTAAAAACTTTGTATGTAGAAACTACGTTGACAAAACGCCATACTAATATATGTAAAAATGTGAAACTGCAGCATGATTGTGACAACTCGAAATTTAGAACCTTTCGTGTATCTTAGTGTAACCTACTTGAAACGTTATGTGACTAGTTAACTTGTTGGTTTAATGATATAAGTAAACATCCTATGTGATTATGTGTTATGCGTATATGTATGCTTGTATGTATAGTATGTGTATATGTTTAAGTGAGCCGAGAACCATGAACACGACTCGAGACCATGCGGTCTCGAGTGAACAATGAAACAGTGGGCCGGATGGGCCACGCACCTCATTTAACCCAACCGAAAGCCCATTAGGGTGCACTACTTGGAACGGATATATAACCTTGGTGGATAGCCATGTTTGCCATTTCTTTGGACAACACACTCACTCTCACACACACCTTCTCCTACACACTCTCTCTCTAGAAAAACCTTAAACCCTAGAGAATCAAACATCACCTCTCCTCCCATCCTTCTCTCGGATCCAAACCGGCAACACTAGGACTCTCGGATCGAGCTTGGGATCATCATTCGGAAGTTCACTCATCAACTCTTCATACCCTCACACTTAGAGAACCCAATCGGTTAGTGCTTTACTATGTATTATGTGTGCTTGATGATTGAATGCTTGTCTTCATGAATAAATAAGTGGGAAAAATGTATGATTATGGCTTCATCATATTCTCGGATGTGTATGATGGTGATAATCGGTTAAACATGTCTTGATTTCGGATATATTGTATGATGAGTTAATGATATCTTGTGATTGAATGTGGTTTAACCATTGGTTGTTGATGTTCATGAAATCGGCTTGCATATGTATGTTAGATAATGTTCATATAATCGGATTGTATACTCTTGTGTCAAGAACCAAATGCTTACTATTAGGGTGATTTATTGTGTTGATATCGTAGGTGTTGATAAGTTGTTGTTCACGATTTTTGTTTGATTAAGGCTTATACGAACGATGATGATGAACTATTTGAATACATGAAGAACAACTTGAAGATGATATGAATATGTTATGAACATTTGAAAATGCTTGTTTGATCTGATTTGAACCAATGTTAGACAATTAAACATGTTTGTGAAACCTCATTGGATAGTACACCAAATCATGATATCCAAATTCTATTGGTTTAGTACAATGTCGGAAGTCAGAAGATGTTCCTGTCGAGACCCTCAGTCTCGACTCGAGAACACCACATAACAATTCGAGACCTTAGATTTCGACATGGGTTGTGAGTCGAGAACTCCTAGTCTCGACTCGAGACCATAATTCATCAACACACATCATGACTAGAGACCATGGTTGCGAGTCCGGTTGCGACTCGAGACCAGTACGTGCGTGACCCGAGACCTCCTCAGATTGCGACTCGAGACCACACACATGTGCACGCTATTTGGACTTTCACACTGTTACTGGCCTAAGTGATTGGGCCGAACCGCTGGGCCGCATGTACTACTGTTAATTGAGTATGCTGTGCACTGTTGTCAAACTGCCATGATAAACGTGTATGCCATGATCGTTACTTGTGTATGAATACGTGTAGAAGATACGTGCACTACTTGGTTTGAACCTGACTTGAATGGTATCTATGTTAGGACGTAGTTGACCACTTACAACTTGATTGACCTTTCTGTGTATCTGCCGAGCAAACCAAGGTGAGTTCACACCCTCTACAAAGCATGGGATTCCCAGGGGTCGGGAATTGGGGTTAAGGAACATGGGTTCCTCGTCCTCCTTGGGTAGGACAGCATTGGTTCAGGAATGTAATTCCTCGTCCTCACGGACAGATAACTCGTACTAGACCAAAACTCTATCACGAAGTCCCTCCTTTTTATATCGACTTAATCGCCGGGCCAATGGCGAGCGGGTCATTAGTTAGATAGCGCTATTTAGGTCTGACAAACCTCACACCGTGCCGCAGAGGACGGGCGTGAACTAATGGATCTGGGGCACGTCAATGATGATAGACATTGACAGTTTCAGGGCACATAAACATGACTACAGTCAGCAGTCGATATGGTAACGAGTCTAGTGTATACATGGGGTAGCCCCCACGGCCGAAATGCCAGATAACTAACACGGGGTAGCCCCCACGGATGGATTGCCAGAGTAACCGGGAATAAACAAGTCACGTTTTTAACTATGGGGTAACCCCCACGGCAGGATGCCAGATAAAGGAAACTGTTTTCGAAACAACTTAAAACGAACACCCAACCGTGAACTCACTCAACTTGTTGTTGACTCGTTACTACATGCTTTGCAGGTCAATAGGTACTTAGCTGGAGCTTGCATGGAAGAGAGTCGTTGTGGGACATGGACAGCTGTGTGCCATGTTAAACTTTGAAACAATTAAACTTATGTTTTGGTTTTAAACGTTATGCTTCCGCTTGCAACTTAAACTATGTTTTGTTTGGACGCCAATTGTATTGGTTAAATTTTATAACTACTTATTTTGCTTGTTCAATATGATTGGTGGCTGGATCCTTGTCAGTCACGCCTCCAGGCGGTAGTACTCCGCAGGTGGATTTTGGGGGTGTGACAGATTGGTATCAGAGCCATTGGTTATAGTGAACTTGGTTTTAATAAAGGAGAAACGTTTTTGTTAAAACCAGACTATAACCTGTACAGTGCTCAACGGTCCACAACGACGCTTCACTCCACGTGCAAGGCTCGACATTCTAGGTGATATGATCTGTGTATATATTGCCTACTTGTTAGTTACATAGTACATTGCTCGTGGTATGCTTGGTTAGTATAACTATTGTTGCTTGAACACGTGTGTACTTACTCACTTCTGTCATCGCACTTTTCGCGAACCCCTCTCACCCACGTTCGTCTTGATGTGAAGATCATGTCTGGACGCGTAAACCTGACACAAGCCCAGTTGACGGCTCTGATTAACGAACGAGTTGCCGCAGCACTTGCCGCTGCATACGCAGGAGGTATATCCTGCAGTCCGAACTCATTCTAGGATCTTTAGAATCCTACTCTCGTGAACCAACCTTTGTGTTAAACTCTGCCTTTTCTTTCACCCACAATAGGTCAACACGCTCAGCCACCTGTGTGCACCTTTAAAACTTTCATGGACTGCCGACCAACTACTTTCAGCGGCACTGAAGGAGCAGTAGGTCTCCTCCACTGGTTTGAGAAACTAGAATCTGTGTTCGAAATGTGTGAATGCCCTGAGGCGCGCAGGGTGAAGTATGCTACCGGTACTCTCGAGGGTTTAGCCCTCACATGGTGGAACGCTCAGGTCCAAATGCTGGGGTTGGTTGCTGCCAACGCCACCCCATGGGAAACTTTTAAGGAAATGATCAAGGAAGAATACTGCAGTCGGGATGACATTCATAAGCTGGAAGTCGAGTTCTTCAACCTCAAGATGACGGGGTCAGAAATTGAGGCGTACACTAAGAGATCGAATGAGCTTGCCTTACTGTGTCCTACTATGGTGGACCCTCCATTTAAGCGTATTGAACTCTTTCTCAAGGGCTTGGTGCCAGAGATCCAAAGCCATGTGACTTCAGCAAACCTCGCTACTATCCAGCAGGTTGTTCAGTTGGCTCACTGTCTTACTGACCAAGCGGTGGAGCAGAACAAGTTGCCGAAGCGCGTAGGTGCGGCAACTACTTCAGGTACTCTTAGCGACAACAAACGGAAATGGGATGGAGCTTCAAGTAAGGGTTCGACTTCTGTTCAGTCCCAGTCTCAGCAGAGAAAGACTGATGACTACAAGAGCCCTAGTCAGCAATCATCTGGTGGTCAAAGTCACGGTGGGTACAAAGGGAATCACCCCAAATGCAATCGCTGCAGCCTGCACCACAGCGGGCCATGCACCAGGGGCAACTGTCATCGGTGCAACAAGCCAAGTCACGCTGCAAAGGATTGCAGGAGCTTGTACCCCGCCAATCAAAATCGTCAACAAGCTCAACAGAACCAGCGCCAGCAGCCGCAGCAGGGTGATAACAAAGGGTGCTTTCAGTGTGGACCTGAAGGCCACTTCAAGAGAGATTGTCCCCAACTGAACAGGAACCAGAACAACAACAACAACAATAACAACAATCAGGGGAATGGTAATAATGGGAACAACAACAATGGAGCCAGGGGGCGGGCGTTCGTGATCGGCCAAGGTGAAGCAAGGAATGACCCCAATGTTGTGGCGGGTAAGTTCCTTCTCGACGACTTTTATGTTACAGTTTTATTTGATTCGGGTGCCGATACTAGCTACATGTCACTAGAAGTTAGTCGAATGCTTAAGCGTATTCCAACACCTTTGAACAACAAGCACACTGTAGAGCTAGCAAATGGTAAGAGTTTAGAAGCCACACACGTAGTCAAGGGCTGTAAACTTATTCTTGCAGACCAGACCTTCTCTATCGACCTTATTCCTATCGTCTTGGGTAGTTTCGACGTTGTCATTGGGATGGATTGGTTATCCCAACATCGAGCAGAGATTCTTTGCAACAAGAAGGTCGTTCGTATTCCAGGCTCCGGTAGTGAACCTCTCATGATTCGTGGCGACAAGAGGAGTGCTGTTGAGAACGTCATCTCTCTCCTTAAGGCCCAGAAGTATTTGAGAAAGGGCCACACTGCCATTTTGGCGCTAGTTACTGACACCTCGGAGAAAGAGAAGAAGATAGAAGATTTTCCAGTTGTACGCGACTATCCCGAGGTATTTCCTGAGGAATTACCTGGTCTTCCGCCTCATCGCCAAGTCGAGTTTCAGATCGAACTAGCTCCTGGAGCTGCGCCTATAGCTCGTGCACCTTATCGTTTAGCTCCATCAGAGTTGGAAGAACTCTCTACGCAACTACAAGAACTCTTAGATAAGGGTTTCATTCGTCCTAGCTCATCGCCTTGGGGAGCTCCAGTACTATTTGTGAAGAAGAAGGACGGTACCTTCAGAATGTGCATCGACTACCGGGAACTCAACAAGGTGACAGTGAAGAACCGCTACCCTCTACCGCGTATTGACGACTTGTTCGACCAGCTGCAAGGGTCGAGCTACTATTCAAAGATTGATTTGAGATCGGGATATCACCAGCTGAGAGTCCGAGAAGAGGACGTCTCCAAAACAGCTTTTAGAACCCGTTATGGACATTATGAGTTTTTGGTCATGCCTTTTGGGCTGACAAACGCACCAGCGGTCTTCATGGACTTGATGAATCGAGTGTGCAAGCCCTACCTAGACAAGTTCGTTATAGTCTTCATCGACGACATCCTGATCTATTCTAAGAGTCAGGAGGAACACGAGCAACATCTACGACTCATTCTGGAACTCCTTCGAACCGAACAGCTTTACGCAAAGTTCTCGAAATGCGACTTCTGGCTTCGTGAGGTCCATTTCTTAGGCCACGTGGTAAACAAGGATGGGATTCACGTTGATCCATCCAAGGTAGACTCGATTAAGAACTGGCCTGCACCTCGTACACCAAAGGAAATTCGCCAATTCTTGGGTTTGGCAGGTTACTACAGGAGGTTCATAAAGGATTTTTCTAAGATTGCACAGCCTCTCACCTCATTAACGCAGAAAGGCGTTGTTTATCGCTGGGGAAATGCACAGGAATCAGCATTTCAGCACTTAAAGGATAGACTATGCAGCGCACCTATCCTTTCCTTGCCAGAGGGCACAGACGATTTTGTGGTTTACTGTGACGCATCAATTCAAGGTCTTGGTTGTGTATTGATGCAACGAGATAAAGTTATAGCCTACGCCTCACGCCAACTCAAAGTTCATGAGAAGAACTACACTACACACGACTTAGAGCTGGGAGTTGTTGTTTTTGCACTTAAGTTATGGCGGCATTACCTGTACGGTACCAAGTGCGCCATCTACACCGACCACAAGAGCCTCAAACATATCTTCAAGCAGAAGGAACTGAATATGCGACAACGACGGTGGGTCGAGCTACTAAATGACTACGAGTGCTCAATCAGGTATCACCCGGGCAAGGCCAATGTTGTGGCTGACGCCCTCAGTCGAAAGGACACTGCGCCTAAGCGCGTACGAGCCTTACAACTCACGATCCATTCTAGTCTTCCTTCCCAAATACGAGCTGCTCAGATAGAAGCACTGAAACCAGAAAACGTCAGGGCTGAAGCCCTACGCGGATCAAGGCAACGTTTAGAACAGGAGGAAGACGGTGCTTACTACGTAACGGGACGCGTTTGGGTCCCACTCTATGGCAACCTACGAGAGCTTGTGATGGATGAAGCACACAAGTCTCGCTACTCGGTACATCCTGGTTCGGATAAAATGTACCACGATATCAAAACCACGTATTGGTGGCCTAGCATGAAGGCCCACATAGCAACTTACGTCAGCAAGTGTTTGACTTGTGCGAGAGTCAAGTCTGAATACCAGAAACCCTCAGGCCTACTCCAACAACCAGAGATACCACAATGGAAATGGGAGCAAATTTCCATGGATTTTGTTACTGGCCTACCTAGATCTCAGCGCGGAAACGATACTATTTGGGTGATCGTGGATCGACTTACAAAATCGGCACACTTCCTGGCTATCAAGGAGACGGATAAATTCTCCACTCTTGCAGAAATATACCTCAAGGAAGTTGTTTCGAGGCACGGGGTGCCCACCTCTATTATCTCAGATCGAGATGCACGTTTTACTTCAGAGCTGTGGCAAGCAATGCACAAATCCTTTGGCTCACGATTAGACATGAGCACAGCATATCACCCTCAGACGGACGGGCAGTCCGAGCGCACTATTCAAACCTTAGAAGACATGCTTCGTGCATGTGTAATCGACTTTGGCAACCGCTGGGAAAAACATCTGCCACTTGTGGAATTCTCGTACAATAACAGCTACCACACCAGCATTAAAGCCGCTCCGTTTGAGGCATTGTACGGACGTAAATGCCGGTCACCTCTTTGTTGGACAGAGGTGGGAGATAGTCAGATCACTGGTCCAGAACATGTGGTAGACACAACCGAACAAATTGCTCAAATACGAAAACGCATGGCGACAGCTCGTGACCGTCAGAAAGTCTACGCCGATAAGGGCAGGAAGCCACTAGAGCTCCAGGTTGGGGAGCGGGTACTACTCAAAGTTTCACCCTGGAAGGGTGTGGTTCGTTTTGGTAAACGAGGCAAACTTAACCCACGATACGTTGGACCTTTCGAAATCATCGAGAAAATAGGCAGGGTGGCCTACAGACTGAACTTACCAGCCGAACTCGGTGCAATTCACAACGTTTTCCACGTGTCGAATCTGAAGAAGTGTCTGTCAGATGAGACCCACGTAGTTCCTCTGAAGGAACTCACTATCGACGAGCAGTTACGATTCGTCGAGGAACCAGTTGAAATCACGGACCGGGATGTTAAGGTCCTCAAGAGCACTAGAATACCTCTCGTTCGAGTTCGTTGGAACTCACGTCGCGGCCCAGAGTTCACCTGGGAGCGCGAAGATCAGATGAAACAAAAGTATCCCCAACTGTTCTCAAACAGTACAACCACTACTGAGGCTGAAGCTACGGAATTTCGGGACGAAATTCCAGATCAACGGGGGGTGGATGTGACACCCCAGGAAAACCAGGAAAACCATACAACTTAACTAGCTTCCTCAGTGAGTGCCTACCAAATTTCGGGACGAAATTTCTTTCAACTTGGGGATGATGTGACAACTCGAAATTTAGAACCTTTCGTGTATCTTAGTGTAACCTACTTGAAAGGTTATGTGACTAGTTAACTTGTTGGTTTAATGATATAAGTAAACATCCTATGTGATTATGTGTTATGCGTATATGTATGCTTGTATGTATAGTATGTGTATATGTTTAAGTGAGCCGAGAACCATGAACACGACTCGAGACCATGCGGTCTCGAGTGAACAATGAAACAGTGGGTCGGATGGGCCACGCACCTCATTTAACCCAACCGAAAGCCCATTAGGGTGCACTACTTGGAACGGATATATAACCTTGGTGGATAGCCATGTTTGCCATTTCTTTGGACAACACACTCACTCTCACACACACCTTCTCCTACACACACTCTCTCTAGAAAAACCTTAAACCCTAGAGAATCAAACATCACCTCTCCTCCCATCCTTCTCTCGGATCCAAACCGGCAACACTAGGACTCTCGGATCGAGCTTGGGATCATCATTCGGAAGTTCACTCATCAACTCTTCATACCCTCACACTTAGAGAACCCAATCGGTTAGTGCTTTACTATGTATTATGTGTGCTTGATGATTGAATGCTTGTCTTCATGAATAAATAAGTGGGAAAAATGTATGATTATGGCTTCATCATATTCTCGGATGTGTATGATGGTGATAATCGGTTAAACATGTCTTGATTTCGGATATATTGTATGATGAGTTAATGATATCTTGTGATTGAATGTGGTTTAACCATTGGTTGTTGATGTTCATGAAATCGGCTTGCATATGTATGTTAGATAATGTTCATATAATCGGATTGTATACTCTTGTGTCAAGAACCAAATGCTTACTATTAGGGTGATTTATTGTGTTGATATCGTAGGTGTTGATAAGTTGTTGTTCACGATTTTTGTTTGATTAAGGCTTATACGAAAGATGATGATGAACTATTTGAATACATGAAGAACAACTTGAAGATGATATGAATATGTTATGAACATTTGAAAATGCTTGTTTGATCTGATTTGAACCAATGTTAGACAATTAAACATGTTTGTGAAACCTCATTGGATAGTACACCAAATCATGATATCCAAATTCTATTGGTTTAGTACAATGTCGGAAGTCAGCAGATGTTCCTGTCGAGACCCTCAGTCTCGACTCGAGAACACCACATAACAATTCGAGACCTTAGATTTCGACATGGGTTGCGAGTCGAGAACTCCTAGTCTCGACTCGAGACCATAATTCATCAACACACATCATGACTAGAGACCATGGTTGCGAGTCCGGTTGCGACTCGAGACCAGTACGTGCGTGACCCGAGACCTCCTCAGATTGCGACTCGAGAACTTGTAAGCTACAACTCGAGACCGCACAGCCTCGACTAGAGACCGCACAGTCTCGACTCGAGACCACACACATGTGCACGCTATTTGGACTTTCACACTGTTACTGGCCTAAGTGATTGGGCCGAACCGCTGGGCCGCATGTACTACTGTTAATTGAGTATGCTGTGCACTGTTGTTAAACTGCCATGATAAACGTGTATGCCATGATCGTTACTTGTTTATGAATACGTGTAGAAGATACGTGCACTACTTGGTTTGAACCTGACTTGAATGGTATCTATGTTAGGACGTAGTTGACCACTTACAACTTGATTGACCTTTCTGTGTATCTGCCGAGCAAACCAAGGTGAGTTCACACCCTCTACAAAGCATGGGATTCCCAGGGGTCGGGAATTGGGGTTAAGGAACATGGGTTCCTCGTCCTCCTTGGGTAGGACAGCATTGGTTCAGGAATGTAATTCCTCGTCCTCACGGACAGATAACTCGTACTAGACCAAAACTCTATCACGAAGTCCCTCCTTTTTATATCGACTTAATCGCCAGGCCAATGGCGAGCGGGTCATTAGTTAGATTGCGCTATTTAGGTCTGACAAACCTCACACCGTGCCGCAGAGGACGGGCGTGAACTAATGGATCTGGGGCACGTCAATGATGATAGACATTGACAGTTTCAGGGCACATAAACATGACTACAGTCAGCAGTCGATATGGTAACGAGTCTAGTGTATACATGGGGTAGCCCCCACGGCCGAAATGCCAGATAACTAACACGGGGTAGCCCCCACGGCTGGATTGCCAGAGTAACCGGGAATAAACAAGTCACGTTTTTAACTATGGGGTAACCCCTACGGCAGGATGCCAGATAAAGGAAACTGTTTTCGAAACAACTTAATACGAACACCCAACCGTGAACTCACTCAACTTGTTGTTGACTCGTTACTACATGCTTTGCAGGTCAATAGGTACTTAGCTGGAGCTTGCATGGAAGAGAGTCGTTGTGGGACATGGACAGCTGTGTGCCATGTTAAACTTTGAAACAATTAAACTTATGTTTTGGTTTTAAACGTTATGCTTCCGCTTGCAACTTAAACTATGTTTTGTTTGGACGCCAATTGTATTGGTTAAATTTTATAACTACTTATTTTGCTTGTTCAATATGATTGGTGGCTGGATCCTGGTCAGTCACGCCTCCAGGCGGTAGTACTCCGCAGGTGGATTTTGGGGGTGTGACAATGATGCTTTTACAAACTACTTGCATATTAAAAAACACCCAATGGGTAGGATCATGAAGTCGGCGCCTGTTATCAGACAACCGATGGATTGGAGGAAAACGTCTAACGTGATCGACTGTGGGATTTTTGCAATGAGGCATATGGAAACGTATATGGGGCATATGGCTGGTTGGGCATGTGGTCTAGCAAAAGAAGATGCCCCAAATCAACTACAGCAAAGACAACTAAATGACCTAAGGATGAAATACATTGCAAAAATCCTGCTGCATAGCGAAAATGAAAACAGAAGACAAGTGGTCAAATCTGTAAGAAAATTTTTGGATTTAGGGGGAGAAAAAATAAATGAATTGTATAAAACAGGACACAAGAGAATAGAAGAAAGGATGAAGCTATATGTAGATTAGCTTAAACGCCATGAATTGCTTACATTTTATAATTTTAATGTTGACTAATGTATTTTGCTTTTTAGACTATTGCATCTACTTGTTTCGTTATGGAGTTTTCGATAATATTTGTGCCTAGATGTGAGAAATCCATGAAAACGTCATGATGAGTAATCCATAATGAAAACGCCATTAGTTGAATAATAAATAATAAGAACTGATGATATTGTCTTCATAAAACATGTTAATGAAAACGCCATGATTTGCATAATTAGCAAATAGTAACCAGGTGTAAAACGCCATTGATCATAAACAATAAGCATATATTAGAACCCAAAGGACAATTAACATTAATATTTAAAATGCCAAATATTGAATATAGGAAGAACGTCGTTGAAACATAAACGACATTTAAAAAAACGGTGAAAAAAACTCCATTGAAAAAAGTAAAAAAAGAACAAAACGCCATATCTGTTGAATATAGGTAGAACATCATTGAAACATAAACGTCATTTAAAAAAAATCGCTTTGAAAAAAACACGCCATTGAAACAAGCATAAAGAACAAAACGTCATTTCTATTGAAATTTTGTTTGAAACGGAATCATAACGCCATTATTAAGGGGAACGTGGACAATGACAATTGTGTCCCTGCATATCATTTAGCGCCCCCTACCACGTGTTCGACCAGGATCCGTTCTCACCGTTTTCACACTTCCAATTGTTTTCTCCTGATCCCGTTTCTATATATATAAGATTAGGATCAAGGGAAAACCCTTACGAGTTGTGAGAACTTAGAGAATTCGGCCTTCTCGTGCGAGTTTTGCCCCTATTTTTTCACACTCCTAGATTAAAAGGTAACAAAGACGGCCGCAAAAAACTCAAAGTGGTGTTTTCGTCCCCTTACAACAGCCGTAAAAACGAATGACATAAGCATGACATCACATTTTTACAGCATTTGCGGCTGCTGTAAATTTAAAAAAAAAACGATTTATTTTTTGGACAAGTTGATTTTTTTAGAATTTTTGGTAAAAAAAACTTTTGAAAAAATCTTTCGTAAGGCCGAGTTCTCTAAGTTCTCACAACTCGTACGAGTTTTCATTTTACCCTAACCCTATATATATATATATGGTAGGGTTCTAGAGTGAACACTAGTGTATTTGCGAACTGAGTGAACAAATCCTAGCCATTGATCTACACACGTGGGCCGGGATCTCATCATCAAATCATAAAATACACTAGTGTATTTCAACATCAAATCCTTGCCATAGATCTACATACGTGTATGGCTAGGATTAGTTCACTCAGTTCGCAAGCTACACTAGTCTTCACTCTTGAACCTAATCCTATATATATTATGAAATCAAACTTGTGAATGTTATATACTAGTAAGATTATCCGCGCTACGCAGCGGGGTTTCGGTCGATATCTATTTTGGTTTCATATAGAAACCGAAAGAAATATGCTTCAAAAAATATAAAACAGGTTTTACATCAACCGAAAACCATAAAAAAAATTTAAATTGGACAGCGAGACAGATTGATTTTAAATTAATTGTCAATGGAAATGTAAACTCTATCTTAAATATAACTTTAATGAAAAAGTAACCTTAAACTAAAACACCAAATATAAAGAAAAGTAAAAAAATCAATAAAAAAAACAAAAAAGCAAATAGGATGAAAACACTATTCACACAACTTGCTAATTGTAATTTACGTCAAAACACAGACCAACTTGAATTTATACTAACACGTGCATAAAAATAAGCACATAAGAAAACATTTACGACGCGTTGCATCGATGGGAATGTAAAGTGACCTGAATTTATATCGTCTAGTGAAAACATATTATATTTGCACCAACCCGTTTCCGAACAAAATTTACGTCAAAACGTAGACAATTGAAAACTTACATAAAAATAAGCGAGTAAATGTATTATATTTGACCCGATTCATTTTCAAAAAAAAAATTGCGTCAAAACGTAGAACAATTGAAAAACGTATATAATAGTAGGTATAAAAACATATTATATTTGACCTAACTCATTTATGAGAAACATTTACGTCTAAACGTAAATGAATTTTAATTTATACCAACACATAAATAAAAATAAACACGTAAAACTTGATTATAAAGTTCTTAAAAAGTTAACGGGTTATAGGTGTTAACACTGAAAACTGAAAGGTGTAAGTATACAAAAATATATAAAATTCAAAAAAGACATGAAGGTGAAAAAACAAAACAAAAAAGACAAACGAAAAAAATTAAAATGAAAGTTAGTGTACAAGTAGTATCTAAATGTAAGATATAGAATATATTTTTTTGAGAAAATTATATATAATATCATTTTAGTTGAAAGCGTACAACTTTATCATATTTTCTTATTATATATAAATACAAATTGTATTATTTATACTCTTATATTTTAGACATTTAAATCGATTTATCATTTAAATCGGAATCGTGCGAACTTAGAAATCATCGTCTCATCGTATTTGTTTAATTCATTTATTTATATTTGTTTTCACATAATATGTTGTTAGGATAATTTTTTAAATATATTTCCAAAACTCTACAACTTATCTCAGGTTGTATTTTGGCTATCTTCACAACATGTAAGTATTCGTAACCCTTTTTCATTTTATGTTTTCGGTGTATCATGTTTTCAAATTCAAATACTTTTATCTAACCATGCGAATTCAGTCATGCCTATGTGTCAGATATGCTATATGTTAGACGTATTCAACCATTTGTGCTTTAACCATTGTTTCATGTTTGATCATTAACAACACTAAGTCTAAGGGAGTAGATAATAACGCTATTGGATTAACCACTCACCCAAAGGCATTTGGGTATTGAAACCGATTATTGTGTGATAGCTTTAATCAATGCAACATTCGTTTATCATTTATGCTTAACTTACATATTGGACTTATGATTTGCTATTTTATTTCATGTGTGTCAAAACCTATGTTTACTTACCAACTTTTTAGTTAACCTTTTTTATTTTAAACATGATACACGTGATGGAGTTTAAGACACTTTCAAGCATGATGAAACTTAGGATATATGTGTCTTAGTCTCAGTTAATAAAGACTTTATCTACCTATTATACTAAAAAAATACACTTAATGCCACATGTCCTTTTCCTAGGCAATCAATTGGGTGATGTGGACACTCTCTTTGGCTAGAGAATTCCTCCTAGGCGGGATTTTCTTTTCTCTTATTTCCCTTCACACCGCGTGCTCGCTTTCTCTCTCTCTCTCTCTCTCTTCTATCATTCCAACCTTGCCAATTACACGCTCTCACAAACCCTAAATCTATCCGATCGGCGGCTGTTCCGAGCTCAATCTTTCTCTCCCCGTCTTCGAATACCTCGGCTAAGCAACTGTTCCGATGAAGCCCGTCGTTT
>JARYGA010011537.1:0-62560 GCA_030545235.1 Helianthus tuberosus | reverse complement strand
GACTGCAGGAACGCACCGGCAACGAAACGGAAGCATCAGACACGTGTATAAACTTAAAATCTGAAATATTTTGATATACCTAACTTCGTTTTTAAGTTATATTATCCGTAGTTGAAACCGGATCGAAAAATGGGTTAGAAACGACGACGTAAGTGTTATACGTGTTTTAACGCGACAGAAAAAAAAGTACGCGTTTATTAACGGCGTACGACATAATTTCATGAAACCCCGACCCTAAAACTTTATTTTACGACAAATTTTAGAAAAACGGGTTCATATTGTGCTTACGGGCCACCTAAAACACGGGGATTGGGCTTGTGGGCCTCCGGCCCGAGCCCATTAGGGAAACCTAGTATATATAACTAGTACTTTAGTCAAAACCCTAGATCCCTCTTGCAACTCATCAGCCGCACATGTCGATCCTTTCCCTCCTGCTTCTTCTTTTCTCTCATAACTCTAGAATACACTCTCAAGAACACCCTAACACCTCAAATCACTTCTATAGAACATCAATACATCACATGCCCTCCCTTTTTCATCCCTCCCTCTCGATGATTCTGGCCGACGGTCGGTTTCACCACCGGCGCTGGTTAACTGGCAAGTCGACACCCCCCTAACCTCCTGCTGTCACCAGAAGTAAACCCCTCCACCCTCTCAGTTCCGATAGAGAAAACAGCCGGCCAGCCACCATAGTGGTGGCGGCACATGTCGGTGGCGACCAAGGAAGGAGATCGAGAGAGAGAAAGCTGCAGGGAAACAGAGAGAGATAAAGAAGGGGAGGCGGTGACAGCACCGCCGATTATGGCGGCGTGGGTTCTCGACGGCGGCGCAGGTATGTCCGGTAAGTCCCCCTCTCTCGAATCCCTTTTCTCCTTTATCTTTCAAATATTACGAGTAATCAACAGGAGATATTCCATTTTTTTTGTTTCCGGTGATAATCGGGTATGGATCCGTCTGTGTCTTGACTGTGGCTGACGGCGGCGGTAGCAGACGTGCGGGTGGCGGGTGAGTCGGGTAATACAGTTCCATCTTCGATTCATGGAATGGTTTTAATGTGGTTCAGGTTTTGTTTGGATGCTCGGTTTAGATGCGAGTCAACTCAGTTGCGTTTCGTGTCAAACCCGGTTGACTCGGTCAACGCCCGAGTCAACTCGGGTCAACAACAGGTCAACAGCTGGTCAACGCCAGTCAAACATCATCTCGGGTTAGTTTTGAGTATGTAGTTTAGTTTTGGTTTGGTTTGGTTTCGATTCACCTCAAGCTCGTTCGGTTCGACAGGTTTGGATTCAATTCAAAACGGGTTCGGTTCGGTCAACCAGTCAACAAAAGTCAAAGACGGTCAAACCAAGACCCGGTAACAACTTAAACGTGGCGAAATATTATTGTTACGTTAGTTTAGATTTCATTTAATTTAACGCGCACCGAGCTCGAACCGTCGTATCGTATTTTAATTATTTTAGCGCTCAACAAACTTTGCGTAAAATCATATATGTTGATTGAATTTTGAAAAATATATCGACACTTAGATGTCAGGATCGTCCAAAAACAGAGGAAACTCTGTCCGTTTTCCGTTAGAAACCCGGATCACAAAACATATTTTAACCTTAAAGACGAAACTTATTGAGATACAAGTTTTCTTATAAAAATAAATATAGGAGTATATTTATTTTTGGCGACGCTTTACGACTTACAAAACGAGTTTATAACATTTCGACAAAAGTGATTACAAGATAACAAAACACCGAAACTTATTTCGTATAAACATAATTTCTTATGTTTAACCCACAAACATCTACTATTCGATGATTATTATTCGACTATTGTTTAAAATAAATAATATATTTATTGACAACGTTTACGACTCGAGAGTTTACGAAATATATTTATTTCAGACGTCGATAATTCGAATACTTTCGATTACTTTTATAAAATAAATGTAAGTGTTTACATTTATCTCAAATGCCGATAATTTCGAATAATTTTATAAAATAAATATAATTATTTATATTTATTTTCGAACGCCTAAACGGCATACAATATTTTACCGTAAGATTATAACAAACGGTATTTATTTACGTCCTACGGAAACTACGAAGAGTCGTACTACTGTTTCATCTACGCCTTCTATTCGCGACTACTAGCACGACTTCGTAAGTATTTATATTTATGTATATAAATATATATATCCTAAATCCTTCGGAAAACTAAGTCGTTTCCACAACTTAGTATTATCCCAATTATAAACGGGATCAAATAACCAAAGATTGGTTATTCTAAGTCAAGATAACACTACCTTAGGGTCGTTTAGTTAACGACTCGGTAGAGCTCGGACACGTAGTTTAACTACGTTTAAATTAGAAAACTGATAAGTCATTCTCTGTTAGGAATGCTATAGTTGCACGCTAGCTAATTCACGTTCTTGGAACGACATCACAGAATCACGTTAAGCTAGCTTTGCACAGGAATATCCAGGTGAGTTCATTACCCCACCTTTTACAGTTTTACATTTTGACAAATGTTTTCGGGTGGAAAGACATGCACGTTTTGCAAAAGCATACAAGGCTTTTGATGAACTTACATTACACATTTCTAAATCATGCTTCTAAACAAGTTTTGACTAATACAAATGGTTTGTGAATTACGACAAGCACAAATGGTTTACAAATGACTTATGTTTTATACCGGTTTTTCAAACAAGCGTACTTGTCGACATATATGACACACGAATTCTATGCCCTGTTAGTTCATGTCCCCTTTTCATCTTAAATGTTTTTCAAGCTTTACAACTATCGGGGAAACTATATGTACAATAGTATAATAAGTCAAGGAATGAAACACCTTAGATCATGTGAGAAATTAGGGCCATAACTAAAGCACCATTAATCCAGTTTGGACCAAGGAACAAAGGGTTAGATCTAATGGGTTTTGGCGAGCCCCACTCATGGCCATTCATTTGCCTAGGAGTGCGTTTGTTGCCCTACGACATGGTGTCGATACAATTAAAATCGTCTAGGGTTGGATTGCTTCCTATTTCGTCACACATATTAATGTCCTTGCAAAACATTAATGGTCACGATTTCATTGACGCTTTTCATACTACATTTGATACAAATACATCTCACATTCTACATGATACATACAAAGATTCATAGTACACAGTTACAGATACGTTTTACAAGTTACATACCATGTCTTCATACAAACTTTCCATATAACTTGACAAGAAAATGATTTTAAATTCGTTTTCTCAACAATACTTCAAAAACCGGTTATTCAAAAAGATTTATTTCAAATCTTTTACAAACAAACTATGAACTCGCTCAACTTTATGTTGACTTTTTCGCATGTTCTTTCTCAGGTTACTTTTCAAAGTTATGGCACGGTTGGAATAGGAGAACCATTGGGGATTCGAGTACTTAGCGGGCGTTCAATTTCTAGAAAGTTTTTGCTTATTTACTTCCGCTGTGCAATGAAGATACCAGTCCAGTCACGCCAAGCTCTGATATTTCGGGGTGTGACAGATTGGTATCAGAGCATTAGGTTTCAGCGAATTAGGTTTCTGTAGAGTTACCTAGGCTTTAACCTCAACTTCCTTCTGGGGACTTAGACTATTAAGAGTTAAACACATACAGAACCCCTAAGACTCGAATATGGTCTCCAACCGTTGCCGAAAAACAACAGTAAAAAAATTTGTTTCTAAACATACGCTAATGTTGTGTTTTACACACGGTACACAAAACAGTCGCACACAGTACACAAAACTCTGAGAGTTTAGGAAACATGCATTTAAGACCTTCGGAAACTTATGTTGAAGTTCATTAAAGGTCATCACGTAGGAACCGCGAATAATAACTCGGGCACACACTATTATCCATATTGTCTATGATAATTTAACTTCCCGAGCAGGCAGCCTACGCATAACAAAATGCTAGTGCACAAGAATACATGGACTCAAATTTTTACGTCAACGGATGTCGGAGTACATCACATTCTATGCGAAACGAAACGATAGTGCACAAGTATATGTGAAACTTAAGCTATACATCAACGAAGGTTGAAGTACGTCATATACGACTTTCGAGGTGAAGTCAACAAGAAGACACTATGGAGCATTTCAGAGATGATGCTAATCCTATCAGCACGAAAACTATCGATCAGGAAACGGCGGTTTGGCGCGCGGTCCTGCAACGACACGAAACACGTCAAGGAGAAGACGCATGACTTCGTATTCCCCCTATCTTATTAACGACGAATACGCTATGTTCGACATTCCATGGTAATGTCACCTAACAACTGGTCATCACACGCAACCCCAGGTAAAGTCCTTAAATTTCTTTTATTGAAATTCCGACTTTTGCATCCAGTGAGTAGATTTTCACATCTCTACTCCTCTTAACGGTCATTGTATCACGATCATTTCTTGCATTATAGCGAACACTTATTGCGTCATTTCTTGAAAATTTATATGTTACGCATGCATCGTTTGTTACGCATGTGGTTTCGTTTCAAATAAGCGTTTCATCAAAATTCAAACATTGTTTCGCTAAACCTAATTATTGATTTGTGATTCGAATGACCCGCATTATTGTGATTGTTGGATCCTTTGTTATCAAGTCAACACATTCTCTTGAAATTTCTCTTCTTTTCAAGTTACATACATGGTTTTTCGTTGCGACCATGCCGAAAGTTTTCTTGTCAATACATGTACTTATTGTCGGCTTGCGCCGAAACCAAGTTCGATTGTTCGAACTTCTTCATTACACATATTCAATTCAAGATACCATATGATGTATTGAAGACATCATATTCAAATTCGTTTTAACAAGAGTTTCATTTGTCCCGAGTTGTAGTAGACTTGTTTGGTCTACGACTCCAATAAGTCATTTGTTGATTTCGACACCTTGTGGTGGTGTTTTCATTAACTTGAAGCTTGTACTAAACTCGTTTACACATCTCATACACGGATTTAAATAATTATTTATTGAATTGCTTTAAATCCGCTTTGGTTATCATATTAAAGCAGTCTTAACACAATCGTGTGTTAAGACAGCGGTACACAAATTCATTTTTATATTCCGGTGTATCTACTAACGGTTCCTTCACTATCGATCGAATGTTTTGCGATATTCATCATTTCTTCATCTTCGATCGAAAACATTAATTCTTTGATGTTTTATTTTCAACTGAAAATCCTATGATGTCATTTGAAACAAACTTACAGGTTCACTTTATTACACTTTCATTTGATTTCAAACACGGTGAGTTTGTTCAGTCACGCCAAGCTCTGATATTTCGGGGTGTGACACCGAACGCGTTTCACGCGAACGACGCGTTAAAGTAGCATAAGCTACCTTAATGGGTCGCAATGGGTCGAAAGCACTTAGGTTAGGTTTCATTGAGGATGTAGGCCTTGTTAAACCATATCACATGAGTTCCAACACTCATTTGGGTTAGAAGACCTCATTCTGTCCGATCTTCCGATTTAGGCGTCTATTGTTTGGCTAGTGATTCAATTACTAGGTGCTGCTTGATTTCTCTGGTTTACTCGAGTTTGTTGAAGTACTATTGATTGAAGATACCTTGCACTACATGTGAGTACATAGTTCCCCTATTTTACTGTTTTCAATTGTTTTGGGGTGATTCATATGTACAAAATGTTTTCAAGGTTTAAACGATGATTTCAAAAACGAATAGAACGATTTATACTAAACTATTAACGATTTCGATAATGTGAACGAACTTGTTGGTTGTAGTTACATAACGAACGACATTCATTAGCATTGATCAAGCCGACCAGTATTAGATATTAGGTTATGGTACCATAGGATATGACAAATCCTGTTATTGCACTATACCCATGGTTATGTGTGGGTGTTGTGGGTAACGACTGAATCTGATGATTGTTAACTTACCCTTTGGAGGTTTGTTAATGCAAGAACGAGTTGAACGATGAACGAGTCACAAAGGTTTGAATGTTATTAACGAGATGACCATATATAAGTTTTTTCACAATTAAAACGATGATGATCTATACGATTTAAATGAGTAAACGATTTGGAAACGATTTGGAGACAATGTTAAACGATTTGGGTAAACGATTGGTTTTTGGCTAGTGTTTAGATAACGGGACGGGGGTAATATGGTGAAAACATGGTAGATACACCGCTGGTACTTCTTATGTATGAGTGTTTTCAACATATTACATACCGTGGCGTTATTTAGTTCACTTAGGTAAACGATACTGAAACGATGTCACTCAACGATGTTTTCGAAATAATGTACGAGTTTTATTAACGAGTTTATACGAGATGTTTTACAAGATGGTTTTCTAAAAACAAAAAGCTTTTGGGTTAAGAATCATGGCTACGAAATTTTATAAATTTTAATCATCTCGATTTGAGTTGGTTAATCATGTTGCAATATTATACACATTTTAAAAACAAGGTTTTCGAGGTATTGCAATATAAGAATACAAGCCATGATTCCGATACTCTTATAAAACCTATGTACTCGCCAGCATTTCTTTGCTGAATTTGTTTTTACATATGTTTCAGGTGTTGTTGCTTGATTGACGTTCTAGGATGCATGCGTCACATAGGATCTGGATGAGGCCTTAGTGACATAATATCTATGACAGACGATATAAAACTTGTTGTTCTATGTTAAAACAATGTTAATGTTTAATATTATCAATAAAACGAAACACTTTTTGTATCCATGGTTATGAAACGATAATTGTCACACCCCCAAAATCCACACGCGGAGTATCACCGCTTGGAGGCGTGACTGACCAGGATGAAGCCACCAATCATATTGAACAATGTATGTAGTAAATATAATTCAACCAAACAATATGAAAGGTGTTCAAAACCAAAGCATAGTTAAGTGTTTAGCGGAAGCATAATTGTAAAACCCAATGTAAGTATTAAGTACGAAATAAGGTAATGTATTTAGCATGGCACACACTGCCATGTCCCACAACGACCGCGCCTCCCTATGCAAGCTCCAAGAGTACCTAACGACCTGCAAGGCATGTAGCAACGAATCAACAACAAAGTTGAGCGAGTTCACAGTTGGTTGTTTAGTTATAGCATTCGTTTGTAAACCAAGTATCGTATTAATTCGTATCGCGGTCACCCTAACATGTTTGCGAAGATTAGTGGGGGCTTCCCATGTGTTACTATACCACGCGTATCGACTGCTACGAAAATGTAAGAGGTGCCCTAAGTCAATGTCTATCAGCATTGACCCTTTGCCCATAGTCCATTAGTACACGCCCGTCCGACTGGCACGGTGTGAGGTTTGTTAAACCTAATAACGCTATGAACTAATGACCCGCTCGCCATAGGCCTCGGCGATTAAGTCGATAAATGAGGGACTTAAAATGATAGAGTGATGGTCTTATTGTCGTACGTATCCTGTTGTATGGGGGATACGCAAGTATGTAGTTATCGTTCAGTTCTTTAACCCATTCCCAACCCTTGGGAATCCCATGCCTTGGATAGAGTGTGAACTCACCTTGGTTTGCTCGGCAGATACACAGAAAGGTTACTTGAGCCGTATGTGGTCAACCACGTCCTAACATGGTTACCATACAAGTCAGGTCTAGGTTCAAGTAACACACGTATGTTTACACACAAGCTAACAGGTTGTAAACACGTATTGATCATGGTAACACATTAACAGTCAAGTACATAGCATACTCACACTTGTATGATTCAAAAGATTGGGCTCGCACAAGTTCATTAGCCCATTAGTCTTGTGCGATTCACTAAATGAAGCTCAAAGATACCCGGCCCAAATAACATAAGCAGTCCAACATGAATACGTCCCAAACAAATAGACATGAATCTCTTGTGCGGTCCGGATGGCTTGTGCGACTGGATTCTGGGCTTTAAGGCCCAACATCCCAAGTGTTCGTGTATGGCCCAAGCCTTGTGCGATCAGCACTGTCTTGTGCGATCCACAAGGTCTTGTGCGATCATGCAAGATATACGTTGTACGTTGTGCTGTAACAGTTGTATCCCATCTTGTGCGATTGGGAGCTTGTGCGATCAGATCAGGTCTTGTGCGACCTGATCTTGTGCGATTGAGGGTGGTCTTGTGCGATCTGTTATCTAATCTCCTAATTTTAGGCAATTAGTTTAAATCATTCAACAGTTTCCTTTTTCAATGAACCAATTAATCCTCACTAACAGTTTCTATCTCTACTATTTTTGATCAAAACATGATTCTTATCACAAACTCATATGAACTCGAATCATAATCAAATCATAGCAACAACCTATACTTTAACTATTAGATCCATGGATTCAATTCATACATCACTTCATACTCGATCATGCCTTTAATCCGAACACACAAACACACAGCCAAATACATTGCATCCAATCAATTCTTAGATCAAAATTATGACATCCGATTCACATAAACATCATCTCATAAACATCATTGTTCATCATACATACAACCCTAACCATTTAATCAAATCATGGAATCATAACATCATTCAAAAAAACATAAATCATGAAACACTAACCGATTATAGATAAGATGAGAGTGATCCGAATCAAAAGCTTCGATGGAGAGGGGTGTTGTTTGCCGTCGGCTTCAAGAGGAGAGAAAGAGAGAGTAGGGTTTTGTGTGTGTTCTTGTTTTGCAACAAATGAGAAACAAAACTCCCTAAGGATATGTGTGTGCGTATAAGAGGAGTGGGCCGAACCCATCATGGGTTGCCCTTGGTTCGGATGCAAAGAGTGTAGCCTGAATGGGCTTGTGCGATCGGGTTGTGTTGTGCGATTGGTTCGTTTATATTCATACACTCGTTACACATAAACACATAGCAAACATAACATTTCATTAATCATCAAGTTCACATAATCACATAGTGTTCACATACGTTACATTAACACAAAGATAGGTTCTGAAATACGAGTTGTCACAATAATTCTGTTACAACACTCCCCGACGTTTCCGCCACGCTTTGTTGTTTTACGTGGTCGGGGTGTGACAGAAGAGTTGGTATCAGAGCCAATGGTTATAGGGAATTAGGTTATTAGTAATGCTTTAACCTAGACTATAACTTGTAGGACCCTAACGCAAGTAAACTTTGCGTTTAGATTTTTAAAACAAAACTGTCACCTATCCTTAGGTGATAACCACAACGAGAACACAAATTCGAATCCGCTTTGAAAACTAATCATCTGTTCTAGGATGATTGAATACTAGGCTTTGAACCCTCTGTTGTAAGGTTTTGAACCCTTTAAGTTTTCAAATCTCGTCAAAGTTTGGGTCTAAATAGTGTGAACACGTGCAAACTGGAAGAGTGAGTGCCTGTACTCTGAGTTTTCTGTCTAAGGCTAGAGTGTTCGTACAAATCCACATAATCGGACCAGTCACTCTTACCTGGGAACTCTTGGGGTGAGTGTTCACTTATAGGCGAGCATGTCTTCACGATACATTATTTGATTCATTTACTTTGATTAGTCACTGCGTATCGTTTGTTTATTCGAGGTAACGAACAAATGATCGCCTCCCTTGTGTTTTGTCGATGTTTTCAATACCTCTTTGTTTTTCCAATTGTCGATCCCACTCGTGGGCGAGCATACAATCTGAATGCAAACGAGGCTCGAGCTGACAACCTCGTTGTCAGAGGTACCTTTGTTGTCAATGGTACGTTTCTTGTTAACAATCAACCTGCATCTATTCTTTTTGATTCTGGTGCCGATAGAAGTTTTGTTTTGTTATCTTTTGAGCCTTTGCTTGCGATACCTAGAACTAAACTGAGGAAACCCTTATCTGTCGAAGTTGCTACTGGTAAACCTCTTGTTCTCGATTCTGTTATTCGTAATTGTCAGTTGAAACCCCTAATATTCCAAGTAGCGAAACTAACCATTTAAAACCACTGAATCAGGAGTGCTTGCCCCTTTATTAGTAGTAGTTCCATGATTATCTTCTCTAATAAATTCATTTGTTTCACTGTATACTTCCACTATGTCCTCATCATCCAAAACCTCTTGATCCATATCTACTCCCCCACCTGTTTTACTAGACTCTCCTTCATCATTCCTTAGAGCTTCAAACGGGTTGTGTAAAGCAACATTACCAGCTGATTTCGGTTGTATCTTCACTCCACTTCCCGCTTTATTAGGGTCGGGTTTAGGTGCCACTGGTCTATACTCGAACTTTTGTTTTTGTTTATTAACTGGGAAACCAGTCCGTTTTGCCACTTTCCGAGAATCCACGTCCATAAATCCCTCCGCATCAGCAACTCTCACTTTTTTCGGACCCAAAGTTTGCTTAAATTCCTTTTGCTTAGAACCTTTGTTCCCACCATTAGCCACTCGAGCAACCTGCTTCGGACATGAGTCTTCATTATGACCAAAAACACAGCATCGGCTACACCTATGTGGGCTCCATTCATATTCAACATATGTCACACCCCGACCACGTAGAACATACAAATCGTGGCGGAAACATCGGGGCGTGTTGCAACAGAATTAATGTTTCACAACCATGGGAATTAAAGTTTCGTTTTATTGATTAAAAGTGTTACCATGTCTAACAAACAAAGAAATACAACATAATTAATTAGTCTTGCATCTTTTATTGTCACTAAAGCCCAAGTCTGTCTATGTGTATCTTGATCATCTTATGCGACAGTTCCTGAAAAACACATGTGAAAATATGGTACGTCAGCATAAAAATGCCGGTGAGATACATAGGTTTTGTGAAAATAGGTTTCATGACTTATGTTTGAGAAAATGTTTAGTCATGAACCTTGTTATTTGCTTTGTTTTGTAAATCATTTGAAAAACAATGAGTTCAGATGATAGGTATAAATAAGTGAATAATGTATAGTTAAATGAATAACCAAGTTAAATGAGTTTGTAAAAGATAAGTTGTTTTGTAAAACAATGTCTTGTGATAAGTATGTTATTTGTATAAAATGTTATATGTATCAAACTGAAATGATTCAAATAACGCTACAATATGTAATACCATACAAACACTTATATATAGGAAGTACCAGCGGCGTATCCACCATGCTTGTATCATATTACACACGCATCGTTACTTAATCACATAATCAAACCAAACCATCAAGATGTAAAATGTTCATGTCTAATGTAAATCATGTAATGTAAAACCAATGTCAAATGTTGATAGTCCAAAAGTAGTCAAGTAATGTATAACCAAAATGATATGTATGGTAAGTAAAATTAAGACTACTTAAACCATAAGTAAAATGTACAAAACAAAGTATTGAAGTAAAACTTGGTTTAAATCAAAGTTATGTTTTGTAAGATATATGCATGCTATACTGAATATGAACATTTATGCGGTATTGTGAAAATTCATACATCCAAGCCTTGAGACAGACGGATAACCCTTTCAGTCAAGGTTATCAAAAGAAAATGTATTCGGATTCGGTCATTCCTTCCATCCAAACAAACCCGAGATTACAGGAATGGGATTTGTCAAGTCCTATGGTACCACTACCTACTACCGAGCGGCATGATCGGTGTTAATGAATGTACATTGTCTCATTTAAACAAACCAAATGTCATACCAAAATGTAAGCATGTTTTATGAAGATAATGTACCTAGTATGCTAGAGTAAACATACAAGGTAGAGCTGTAAAACAATGTGTCCATATGCTGAGTAAACATATGCAACAGAAATGCCATGTAAAACAATGTGTCCATATGCTGAGTAAACATATGCAACAGAAATGCAATGTAAAACAATGTGTCCATATGCTGAGTAAACATATGCAACAGAAATGTACTAAGTATGCTAAGTTAACATACAAAGTAGAAAAGTCATGTAAATCAATGTACTAATAGTGTACTAATGAACATAACCAGTATATGATGTGAAAACAGGAAAACATGAAAGTAACAAGTAGGCACATGTGTTTCACCCCAAAACAGTTTGGAAAACAGTAAAAGAGGGGTCTATGTACTCACCTGAGATTGCTCAGTAGTCCTTGAGTAACAACTAAACAATGCTAGAGATCGCGGATATCAAACGGCACCTAGTATAGGTAACTATGTTAAATAACCGGACCTAAATCGGAAGATTGGGTAGTATTAGGGTTTGTAAACCAAATGAGTGTAGGAACTCATATGATATGGTTTAACAAAGCCTACATACTAAATGAAACTTAACCTAAGTCTTATCGACCCATTACGACCCGTTTAGGAAGCTTATGCTACTTTAACGCGTCGTTCGCGTAAAACGCGTTCGGAACGCCTAACTAGTCCTATGACAAGTGTTATATGCCTAAACATGTTACATAATCAGTTATGTGGCAAAAGTTTAGGTTACATATGCTTAATTACCAATTATACATGAAAAGGGTATTCTGGTAATTTACCTAAGGCATATAAACTACCTATCATACAACTACTTAAACGATGTGACCATAGGGTATAACCTCGGAAGGTTATTCCCTACCTACTATGGTCACCTAATGTATTTGGTCGGATCCTAATGATCGACCAAACTGGGTCGGGTTCGAAGGTATAGGCGATTTATTAGATCGCCTACCCTACGACCCTAGACAACGTGGTAATCAGTGGGCATAGTCCCAAGGGACTATGACCAACGTGATTACACTCACGTTGCGAAGTTCAAACGAACTTCGCATTGACCATTACTGGTCAACGCTGAAAGTCAAACAAAGTTTGACTTTCTGACTCGAAAAGCAGTAAAATAAGGAAAAGAACGAAAGAATACTTACCCAGGGTCCCCGAATGCTAATCCCGACTCAAGAACTCAGGTATGAAACAATGGTTTCAACTTAGAGCTCTCAAATCAGAATTCTTGTGAGTTTTAAAGCAATGGGGGGTGGGGTATTTATAGTATTCGGTCCACCGTTGAGATCGTTTCATGGAAAACGTGCCATGATCCGATCCGTACAAGTGTTGAAAGGTTATGGAGGCCACATATGCTCCTTATCTTCATGACTAAGCAAGTAGGAACATGTGGTGGTGGTTTAAACAGCTGAAAACAGGCTGTTTAAACATTGTATCTGGTCAGGATAACCCCTGCGCATCGTAGGGCAAAAGTCCCTGCGCATCGTAGGGGTTAAGTTTGGCAGAAAGTCAGTTTTGGTCCCTGAACTGTATTTAGGCCATTTTTGACATGTTTAAGGCCCGTTAACCCCATTTCAAAGCTCTAAAATGAAGTTAAAGTATAGGGAACTTAAAACATGCTCAAAAATATCTCGGATGTCGGTTCGTTTGCCCGTACGAACGCGATGTTCGGTTAATTACGACGGAATGCGTATAAGCGCGAAACACGAACCAAATGACGCGACGAATGGATTTTTCTTAAGGAGAACACTAAAATATAATATAGTCATGCTCACATAAATTTTTAGATGTCCGGATGTATTCAGAACGTATGTTATGCTCGAAAATGCAAACTTGTGCACTTTTTGACACTTTTAGTCCCTGAATGACACAAAAGTTTATTTTAGCATACCGAACACCTCAAAGCCTATTTCTAAGCTATGCAAAGGATATTTATGGCATGTTTAACTTATGGTCATGTTCCGGAAGGTCTGTTACAGTTCAAATTGGCATACTTTCGCAGTTTGTCAACTTTAGTCCCTGTAAGCGATTAAACTTGATTTTGCCATACCAAAGCCTTCAAAACTTATTTCTAAGTTATGAAAAGGTTATTTAAGGTATGTTAAGCCAATGTCACTATTCCGGAGTGTTTGTTGCATTAAACTGGTTATATTTACGCATCGGTGCGCGTATAACCTTCCAGAAAGTGATTTAGAGTTTGAAATTGAACAAGAATTGATATGTGCAAATGATACACATATTTTTACAAATACCAAGTATGAAATACAATATTTCATTGCTTTGGTATTTGTTTGATGGCCGTGAAGGCACAGGTGTTACAGTCTCCCCTACTTTAGGAAATTTCGTCCCGAAATTTATTTAGAGGAAACTTGTGAGAGCTTGAAAGCATGAAGTTGAAAAGATCGAACAACATTGGTTAGGGTTCTGAACTTCTAGTAACTTTAATAACATTATGCTTGCAATGTAAGAGGGATACTTATATACAAGTATACGAAGCGTCATTGGTGCGTCCACCGTACCTCCATTACATCGTTCTCATTTTGTTATTGTTGTCACTATCGGTTCTTACACATAATAAACCTTACTGGGTTTCTATGCACTAAATTTCATAATTATGTAGGCCTCCATAATTAGACAATTCCTTGCACAGTTCACACAGTCTATTTTATAATGCGTAGGGTAAAACCAAATGAGCAATCCTGTGATGAGTGTGACTAGACCGCCATAGAGTCCCGTAGACTAGATCAATAAATGATCTAAATAGACTATCAAGGAGTCTGTCCAGCTACATCACTAGATGTCATTCTTTAACCAAATTGTGAATCAATCCTTTAGACTAGACCACTAAAAAGGGTCTGGAGTGGTACTATATAAATCCAAGGGTCTTAACTATTACATAGAAGCCCATTAAGGATTTAAGGTAGTACCTTTGAATATCCTGCTACGAATCTCTCATATGAAGATATGAAAGATCCTGCGAGGATTTGGATAACGAATATCCAGAGTATTAAAAACACAAAAATGCATGAAAGAAAACATAAGATGAATAAACACATAGTCACATAACCACAAAATTGCTAACTAGAAGTTTGTTCTGCTAACAGAGTACATGTATTTAAAGCACACTAGGAATCCATCTTGTGGATTTCATTTGGTACTTTAAACATTTTCGAGAATCCAACTATAAAGATAGAAAGATTCAAAAGAAAATTCGATTTCGATTACTAGAACTCGAAATGTTCGAATTAAGGTACATAAAGAATCCAATTAAGGACTCTGATTTGAATCATGATCATCCACAAGGGTCTAATTATGGAGATAAAAAGATCCCATATGGATTGTAGAAGTTGAAGATGCTTTGAATTCTTGCACGGGATGTGCTTAAGTCCAAACATGAAGTAAAATGCTTATGAGGTTGAGATGCTAGATATGTCAAGGCGACATATGAAGCAGAATTTGAAAGTTAAGTAAATGTATGAGAAAGATATTTTTGAAAACTGTGCATGGGGTTCTTTTAAGAAAAATATGTTTAGTGTTTTTGAAACCTTATATATAATACTTTTGATATCATAAAGTAGATGTACTAGGTAGGTATATTTATAAAAATGTTTTAAAATCATGCGGAATGAATTTTTGAAATTATGTATAAGGTTTTTGGAAAACATGAATGATGCTTTTCGAAATCATGCACTTGATGAGAAAATGTACTGTGTTAATATTGTCTTCAGACTATATGAAATATTTTGAAATTAAAAAGGTTGGTTTTGATAACATGGCCAATGTTTTTGAAATAACATAGACAATGTATCTAGAAAAAAAATTGTTTTCAAACTATATGAAATATTTTGAGATCATGAAGATTGTTTTGAAATACTTGTACTGTGTATGTTGAAAAATTAAAACGTAATGGGTAAGAGATTTGAAAACACCCTTAGTTATCTAACCAAGGATTCAAAGGCACTGATGTGCAGAAGCATGATCACTCATAATGTCACTTTATCTTCTGTACTTTGTTTCTTAGAATGAAACGAGTACTTAGAATGTTCGAGGGAAACATGAGCGATCATTTGAAAGAGAGAATCACAAAAGTAGTTTGTAAGGAATATAGTTCCTTGATGTAGGTATCATAGGAAAAGTCATACACACATGTAATTATACTTGTATATCAGAATTGTGAACAACAACTTTTATTTATGAACAAGACATATTGTTTCACAAAACACGAGAACAAAAGAAACAAAGGCATAAGACAGCAATATCCTTTGTTCAGCCGAATGCTCATCCAAGGGTTGGATTTGCATTAGCAAGCTTTGGGCAGTTGTGGCGGAAGTGACCAATCTCTCCGCAGTTGAAACATGAACCCAGTGGGAATTTCGCAGCGTTCCCTTGAACCGGAGCTTGAACCTGAGCAGCCTGATTTTGTCCCAAACGACAAACTTTGGCCAAATGCCCAAGTTTACCACACGTCGTGCATTGCCAGCAGACTTGTTGTAACGCGTGATGACCGTTGCAGCGTGCACAATGAGGTGCAGTACCGGCATATGCTTTCTTTGCAGGTGGCTGGGCTGGTTGGTTGGGAACGGCTCAACCATTGTGAGCGACCACGGCGAAGTTTTGAGGAGCCTTTCGCTTCTTTGACTTCTTCGGCGATCGTTCATCCATGGTCTTTGATTCCCCGATTGGTTTCTTGGCTGGTGGTGCTGTCACCCGGATGGGTCTTGTTTGATTTGGTACAGCTGTAGTTGGGCACACCCTTGACGTATGACCTATAAGTCCACAATTTTGGCAATTGCGGCACTTCACATTAGTATGATGATGAAGGCTACATTGGTTGCACAAAGGTGAAGTTCCAAAGTACGGCTTCCTAGCTGGTGGCCTTGCCACATGGCTAGGTCCCGCTTGATTAGGTGTAACCGTAGCGGGTTTCCTTGAAGCCTTACGCTTCCTTGACTTTGGTGCAGTCTTGACTTCTACTTCCTTCAGTGGCTCTTGAGTGGCTTCATTGTCGAGACGAGAGACTTCATTGTTGAGACGAGCCATGGAAATGCCTAAATCCACAGTTCTCTGAATCACTTCGCCAATTTGCTGGACAAATTTGGCTGTTCGCTCGGGCATTTGACCAGTGCTGAGAGGAATAGACATTCTAAAAGAAAATGAAAGACAGAGGAAGAAGCAAGTGAAAGGTTATTGGAAAAATCAATACCGAATGGTAACGAATGAAAATTGCGATCATTTGTTTGTTACTTAGGGCAACCAAATGAGACGGTGACTAATCAAGGTAAACAGGTCTTATTAATGTATCACTGAGGACATGCTCGCCTATAAGTGAACACTCATCCCAAGAATTCCCAGGTAAGCACAACTGGTCTCGCGTCTGATGAGATGTATACGAAGTGCTTGCCTAGACAGAAAACCCAGAATACAGGCATTCACCCTTCCAGTTTGCACGTGTTCACATTATTTAAAACCCAAAACCTTGACGAGATTTTGAAAACTCAAAGGGATTTAAAACCATATAACAGAGAGTTCAAAACCTTACAATAGAGGGTTCAAAACCTAGTAATCAATCATCCTAGAACAGATGATTAGTTTTCAAAGCGGTTTTGAAATTTATGTTCTTGTTGTGGTCGTCGCCTAAGGATAGGTGACAGTATTGTTTTATGACTAAACGCAAGTAAACTCGCGTTAGGGTCCTAGAAAGGTTATAGTCTAGGTCAAAGCATTACTAATAACCTAATTCCCTATAACCATTGGCTCTGATACCATCTTTTCTGTCACACCCCGACCACGTAGAACGTACCAAACGTGGCGGAAACATCGGGGAGTGTTGTAACAGAATTAATGTTTCACAACCATGGGAATTAAAGTTTCGTTTTATTGATTAAAAGTGTTACCATGTCTAACAAACAAAGAAATACAACATAATTAATTAGTCTTGCATCTTTTATTGTCACTAAAGCCCAAGTCTGTCTATGTGTATCTTGATCATCTTATGCGACAGTTCCTGAAAAACACATGTGAAAATATGGTACGTCAGCATAAAAATGCCGGTGAGATACATAGGTTTTGTGAAAATAGGTTTCATGACTTATGTTTGAGAAAATGTTTAGTCATGAACCTTGTTATTTGCTTTGTTTTGTAAATCATTTGAAAAACAATGAGTTCAGATGATAGGTATAAATAAGTGAATAATGTATAGTTAAATGAATAACCAAGTTAAATGAGTTTGTAAAAGATAAGTTGTTTTGTAAAACAATGTCTTGTGATAAGTATGTTATTTGTATAAAATGTTATATGTATCAAACTGAAATGATTCAAATAACGCTACAATATGTAATACCATACAAACACTTATATATAGGAAGTACCAGCGGCGTATCCACCATGCTTGTATCATATTACACACGCATCGTTACTTAATCACATAATCAAACCAAACCATCAAGATGTAAAATGTTCATGTCTAATGTAAATCATGTAATGTAAAACCAATGTCAAATGTTGATAGTCCAAAAGTAGTCAAGTAATGTATAACCAAAATGATATGTATGGTAAGTAAAATTAAGACTACTTAAACCATAAGTAAAATGTACAAAACAAAGTATTGAAGTAAAACTTGGTTTAAATCAAAGTTATGTTTTGTAAGATATATGCATGCTATACTGAATATGAACATTTATGCGGTATTGTGAAAATTCATACATCCAAGCCTTGAGACAGACGGATAACCCTTTCAGTCAAGGTTATCAAAAGAAAATGTATTCGGATTCGGTCATTCCTTCCATCCAAACAAACCCGAGATTACAGGAATGGGATTTGTCAAGTCCTATGGTACCACTACCTACTACCGAGCGGCATGATCGGTGTTAATGAATGTACATTGTCTCATTTAAACAAACCAAATGTCATACCAAAATGTAAGCATGTTTTATGAAGATAATGTACCTAGTATGCTAGAGTAAACATACAAGGT
This sequence comes from Helianthus tuberosus, assembly GCA_030545235.1. Taxonomy (NCBI): domain Eukaryota; kingdom Viridiplantae; phylum Streptophyta; class Magnoliopsida; order Asterales; family Asteraceae; genus Helianthus; species Helianthus tuberosus. The sequence continues at coordinate 43,983 of JARYGA010011537.1, read as the reverse complement.
AGAGCTGTAAAACAATGTGTCCATATGCTGAGTAAACATATGCAACAGAAATGCCATGTAAAACAATGTGTCCATATGCTGAGTAAACATATGCAACAGAAATGCAATGTAAAACAATGTGTCCATATGCTGAGTAAACATATGCAACAGAAATGTACTAAGTATGCTAAGTTAACATACAAAGTAGAAAAGTCATGTAAATCAATGTACTAATAGTGTACTAATGAACATAACCAGTATATGATGTGAAAACAGGAAAACATGAAAGTAACAAGTAGGCACATGTGTTTCACCCCAAAACAGTTTGGAAAACAGTAAAAGAGGGGTCTATGTACTCACCTGAGATTGCTCAGTAGTCCTTGAGTAACAACTAAACAATGCTAGAGATCGCGGATATCAAACGGCACCTAGTATAGGTAACTATGTTAAATAACCGGACCTAAATCGGAAGATTGGGTAGTATTAGGGTTTGTAAACCAAATGAGTGTAGGAACTCATATGATATGGTTTAACAAAGCCTACATACTAAATGAAACTTAACCTAAGTCTTATCGACCCATTACGACCCGTTTAGGAAGCTTATGCTACTTTAACGCGTCGTTCGCGTAAAACGCGTTCGGAACGCCTAACTAGTCCTATGACAAGTGTTATATGCCTAAACATGTTACATAATCAGTTATGTGGCAAAAGTTTAGGTTACATATGCTTAATTACCAATTATACATGAAAAGGGTATTCTGGTAATTTACCTAAGGCATATAAACTACCTATCATACAACTACTTAAACGATGTGACCATAGGGTATAACCTCGGAAGGTTATTCCCTACCTACTATGGTCACCTAATGTATTTGGTCGGATCCTAATGATCGACCAAACTGGGTCGGGTTCGAAGGTATAGGCGATTTATTAGATCGCCTACCCTACGACCCTAGACAACGTGGTAATCAGTGGGCATAGTCCCAAGGGACTATGACCAACGTGATTACACTCACGTTGCGAAGTTCAAACGAACTTCGCATTGACCATTACTGGTCAACGCTGAAAGTCAAACAAAGTTTGACTTTCTGACTCGAAAAGCAGTAAAATAAGGAAAAGAACGAAAGAATACTTACCCAGGGTCCCCGAATGCTAATCCCGACTCAAGAACTCAGGTATGAAACAATGGTTTCAACTTAGAGCTCTCAAATCAGAATTCTTGTGAGTTTTAAAGCAATGGGGGGTGGGGTATTTATAGTATTCGGTCCACCGTTGAGATCGTTTCATGGAAAACGTGCCATGATCCGATCCGTACAAGTGTTGAAAGGTTATGGAGGCCACATATGCTCCTTATCTTCATGACTAAGCAAGTAGGAACATGTGGTGGTGGTTTAAACAGCTGAAAACAGGCTGTTTAAACATTGTATCTGGTCAGGATAACCCCTGCGCATCGTAGGGCAAAAGTCCCTGCGCATCGTAGGGGTTAAGTTTGGCAGAAAGTCAGTTTTGGTCCCTGAATTGTATTTAGGCCATTTTTGACATGTTTAAGGCCCGTTAACCCCATTTCAAAGCTCTAAAATGAAGTTAAAGTATAGGGAACTTAAAACATGCTCAAAAATATCTCGGATGTCGGTTCGTTTGCCCGTACGAACGCGATGTTCGGTTAATTACGACGGAATGCGTATAAGCGCGAAACACGAACCAAATGACGCGACGAATGGATTTTTCTTAAGGCGAACACTAAAATATAATATAGTCATGCTCACATAAATTTTTAGATGTCCGGATGTATTCAGAACGTATGTTATGCTCGAAAATGCAAACTTGTGCACTTTTTGACACTTTTAGTCCCTGAATGACACAAAAGTTTATTTTAGCATACCGAACACCTCAAAGCCTATTTCTAAGCTATGCAAAGGATATTTATGGCATGTTTAACTTATGGTCATGTTCCGGAAGGTCTGTTACAGTTCAAATTGGCATACTTTCGCAGTTTGTCAACTTTAGTCCCTGTAAGCGATTAAACTTGATTTTGCCATACCAAAGCCTTCAAAACTTATTTCTAAGTTATGAAAAGGTTATTTAAGGTATGTTAAGCCAATGTCACTATTCCGGAGTGTTTGTTGCATTAAACTGGTTATATTTACGCATCGGTGCGCGTATAACCTTCCAGAAAGTGATTTAGAGTTTGAAATTGAACAAGAATTGATATGTGCAAATGATACACATATTTTTACAAATACCAAGTATGAAATACAATATTTCATTGCTTTGGTATTTGTTTGATGGCCGTGAAGGCACAGGTGTTACAACATAAACCTTCTCTTTAACAAACCCATCCCCATCAATACATGGGACCGCAATGACCAGCTCATCCTTGAATTCATTGTCAGCCGATATTTCAATTAGTGCACGAGCATAGCTGCTACGTCCCCACATGTCAACACACATAGCTGTTGTAAAGGAATCTAAAGACTTCGGCTCCCCTATTGCTGAAGCGATCAAGCTTAAACCATCCTCCGTGTAAGCCACAATAGGAATCTCATGAATCTTGACCCAAACCTGAACCTTTTATACTTCTTTCTTCTCAAGTTTAACCGAAGGAGACCAAACCTCCAAGAACAACGGCTGAGACCGAATAATCCACGGACCCTCATTAAGTGCATTCATCATACCCGCTTGATCACCAAACTTGAAAAAGAAAAAACCATTTGCGTTCATCATTGATTTTTGCAACCCAAATCTTTTCCAATTGTTCCTAACAAAGTATTCCACAACTGGATATGCTACCCTATCCCCCAAAAAATAACCATACAACGTGTTTGCCATTTTATCTTTCACTACCCTTATTGAATCCCTAGGTAACACCACATCACAACCATCATGCTTCTCAACAGTGGCCAGTTTTCGAAAATTTACCTTTCTCGAGCTTTCTACCAAGACCGATTCTGCATATGATAAAGATTTAGTTATATTTACAATGTCCATATGAGTATTAGCATCCTTTTCTTGTTTTCCTCAGACCTTTTCCCATCCGAATTGTCATTCTTCAAGTAGTCTTCCACATTATCCTGCATACTCCTAGCAACATCCATATGATTATCTAGAACCCCAAAGTCCGGTGAAGATTCCTTGACAACGTTGTCCACAGGAACCGGAACAGATATCTTCTCAAGTTCATCAATAACATTGATCAACCTTGAGTCAGAATTCGTCTTGAAAATGCCCCGCCTGGCTATCTTCGGGTTACTTTCAACATTCAGACCACGGCTACCCCCACCCTTAAAGGAGAGTGGTGGCTTACCACGATCCACATGCACATCAAACTTCTTATGAGAATCCATACTAGACAAACCCCTCTCTCAACAACGATGAAAAACAAAAACCATGCACAACCAGAAGCCTAAAAAACGAATCAACCAGCAGCGAAAGAAAAGAAAAGCAAAACCCTAATCTAGCAACCCTATCCCATGAACCTTCCGAACCATATAGTAAACCTGGAGAATCAATAACCTGATATAGTAGGATCGACAATCCACGAGCACTATACAGCACGTTAGAATAACACAGCAAATAAGGCGGCGAATGATCAGAAAAGAAGAAACCCTAGATGTAAATCGATCAAGCCTGCTAACGAGTTCGTTATAGAGATTAATAAATCAATCCCTAATCACAGACTGTTATACAGAAAATCGTAATAAGTTTATTATACATTTCCACTGCAAACATGAAGTACATTTAAAAAAAAACTTTAAAACTAAATTTTCCAATTGTACCATTTGGAATAGTTTACACATTTTGTAAATGGTTCAAAATAATTAGTGGCTGGATCATGGGCAGTCGCACGCCTCGCGGTAATACTCCGTATGTGGAAATTTTGAGGGTGTGATAGATTGATATCAGAGCCATTGGTTATAGTGAACTAGGTTTAAAATATAAAATATTTTGGTTGAGAAATAAAATATTTTCATATGAAAACCAAACTATAACCGTTCTTCAAGAAGAAACCGCAGCATCACATTCCAGATTTGCAAGGTTCGCTAGACTCAACTGCTTACATGGTAATTGTACTATTTGACCTTTACTTATGTATGGTTTATGTATAGATGTGTATACATGTGTATATTTAGTATCTAACACCGTAACTCATACGTAAGCAAATATTACAAACATGATATATCATAGTGAAGAAACACTAGATAAATGACCAGAATCAAATTATCTAGGGGGTTTAGATCTGCATAAGGGGGTTGTTCTCTCTCGTTTGATTCGATGTGGCTGAACTTCTTCTCCGGTAAACACTGCAAAACAGAACACCGTTAGCCTCGTCAGGGGGAAAATGGAGGTTTTCTCCATGACCCGACTCCGACGTGAGAATAAGTATGTGTGTATGAAGAAGAAGAAGTATTGACGAAGTGTGTGTAACTTGAAGTTCATACCTGAATTGTTCTCATATTTATAGCCGAGAGTTTTGGGCGGGAAAACTTGTTGATGAAATATTAACGGAAGATGCTAACCCCGTAAGCGGTTACATTTCCTTCCGTTAATCTTCATAATCCGACGTGAGTGCACACGGATCGCTGTTTAGATCCACGGCTGGGGGTTTGCCACGTGGAAAGTGATCAAGTAGAGGTTTCTCTCCCATTCCATGCCATCATCGTGATTTCAGGGATGCCTGAGATGATGACACGTGTCCAGACGGTTGTAACCGTCTAGTGGTGCACGATTGAGTCCTTCTAGAAGGTTATTGCCATAATCCGATGTGACTTTTTATCGTATGGCACGAATTGAGTAAATAATATCCAAGTCTGGATATTATTAAGCGGAAGTGTTTAACTTAGTATTTTCATCCTTTGTTTATGGAGGAAAACGCAAGGATTTATGATTTCCTTTCGGCACGCAAGTGTTGTCTACTATCTTCTCCTGAGCCTTCTTTGTAGGACCAGTGCGCGGCTGTGCAAGGTCGAAAAAAGGGGTGAAAGATAAGGTTATGGTATGGTCCCAAGCATTTATTACGAGGTTTTTGGGACCTTACCCCTTCAAGTCCCCCCAGTCTAGTGTTGCTCTTATGCAGATAAGTGGAGCACTGGACTTATGAGAGAGAAATGCTTTTTGGCGCGAAAGTAAGGAATCTTCTATGAGAAGAATCACTTTGCTTATTATGTTGATTTTTTGAAGATCTTTGACAGTGGGTAGCTGAACAGTTTTTGAAAAAAGTTATTTGTACCTTTTTTTATTTTGAACTGTTGGGACTTTGGGCGAAGAGTTTGTATAATCATGAGCTGACGGTAGGTGACGTCGCTTGTAATAAAAAATTAGTATTCGCGATGCTTTCCTTCCTTCTTGCCTTGGGATACGTATCGACGCTTGTCAGTCTTTATTTATTGGACATGACACTTGTTCCTGTAGCGCCGTTCAGAAAAGACGTCTGACAGTTGATCATGATTATTAACTTTCCCCTTTCCCGGAGTTAGCTCTTCTATATATACGTTTGAGGGTTCTTATCCATTTGTTTGATTTGGAAAAATGAAGGCGAAGCGTTCTTTTCGTACCCGGTTGTCACACCCTGGCTTTTGCGGAAGCGTGGGTTTGTTTGGTGTGACTTCTTAATACCATAGCAAATATCATAACCATGCTATATGAAATAAAACACATGATGTTCATCCATTCAACAAGTTTTAAAAGTTACCAAGACAACATTGTTTTAAAAGTCGACACATGAAACGAATTACAACCATGACATAATTAAAAACTTGTTCGTACGACTCGACCAACGACTTGAAATAAAAACATAGTTTAAGACTTGTAACCCGTCCAGGCAAAGGTCACATTTCCTAAACTCGGATGACATCATTATTCCTAAGCAGCTTGACGAGAGTGCATACCTTGCCAGATCCCCTAGTTTCCTGAAATACATGTAGTTTGAAAAATCAACAAAAAGTTGAGCGAGTTCATGTATAAGTGAGTATGTATAAACCTTTGTAATATGCCTGTATGTATGAAAATCCCTGGTATGTAGCAATTAAGGAAAAAGAGATCACCATTGGGTTGCAAAGCCAATGATATGTGTGAAGTGATGCAGGAAGACTCAAACCTAGCAGATTTTTGTGTTGGGCTCAAAGTTACCCCAGGTCCGCATAGTTGGACTCAGGAGCTGGGCTCGCTACACCCAAATAGATCTATCACTCTTGACCCTCGGTCCTACAATGAGGATTAATGGCCCCAAGTAACACCTACCCACTCACATGATCTAAGTAGTATACCCTCCTTAAGCTAACCATACCATGTAAAAGTGTCTGTAATAATTGTAACATGTATTCCACCCCCGAAGTATGAAAACTAAAAACAGTTAAGAGAAAAGGGGGACATGAACTCACAGAAGTGCGTATCCAGAAACGTCAATCTCCAACTCTATCTGCTGCGTGACGACCTACACGTACTAATTCCTATTAGACGGATGGGCCGTGCCTTGGCTTAGGGTTTAACGTTCTTGGAAAAATAGTTAGGTAACTATTCCATAGTCACACTTCTTAATTATTTTATAAGTGTATTTCCTTCCCAAGGATGGGGGTTTTTATACATGTACACGTTATAATTTCGTAAATATATTTTTAAGTCCCACTTAGAAAATATATTTAATTTACTTGTCTAAAACATCTAAACACCAAAATATATATATTTTTCCCAAAAATATTATATTTTATTTCATAAGTTTTCCAAAATAATATTTCACCAAAAATACACGAATAAGAGTATTTTTCTAAAATATACATAAGTTATGTTTTAAAGTTCGCGTTGTAACAATACTGGTGTAACTTAAATATTTATTTGGTGAGAGCGTTGGTATCATTTTGGAGTCGGAATTTCACAGTATTTTCAAGTTATATTATTTTTACCCTAAAAATAATATAATCTAGTTCTCGAAATAAACAACTAATCACACAAGAGTTTTAGTAATAAATATATATTTATCAAATTTTATTTACGAAAATCAACCTCCGGCACTTTAATATTTTTGTAATAAAAGTGATGGCGAAGTTTATTTAGAAAACCAAATTAAAAATATATTTGTAAACACTTACTAGAAAAATATATTCTAAGTGTTAAAATTCTAGAAAAATTTCGCCAGGGTTTCCTTTGTAAATGGTGGTGTCCACGCTTACTAGCGTATCATTTTCTTTTGTAAAATCATTCAATCAATTCATCATCCAATAACATACAATTTTTAATCACTAATCTTAACAAAAACAAGCCTAACCCACAAACTCTTGAACTTGAAAGTTTGTAAAAATATGTAGTAAGTTACTAACATGCTCAGTAGGTCTTGATATCTTTAAAAATAAGTTTCATTTCTTAAAAACTTTATTTTTAAAGAATTTGAAGTTTAACAATTTCTAGTCATGATTTACAAAAATATATCTTTGTGAAAGTTTCTTGTTACACAAGTGTTTATACACTTGTTTACCTTCTAAAAATGATTTTAGTTCATACAATATCCGGGTTTTAACAAAACTAGTATTTTTCACTTGGTTCTTCCGAAAACCCACTCATAGATCTTTAGATCTACAAGTTTACATCTTTATTTTTCAAGAAAAATTTATTTTTATCCAAGTTCAAGTTCTTGCATGGATGGTTTCATCATCCTTCATATCTCTAACATTTACAACTTACTAGTTCATGTTCTTGAACATGATCTAGCATGTCTAGATGATGATCCATCCTACTTCTACTAACAAACAACATTCAAAAATCATAACAACACAAGATCAGTATGTTTTACCCATATATCTTCTCTTTATCCACCCATTATCCTTTATGTTTCAAGTTCTTAGATTATGTTCATTAGTGTTCTCAACATTTAATCATTCTATCATCTATTAACCACTAAATACAAGAACAAGATGATGTTTTAGAGCACTTACTACTAGCACAAGGCTAGGGGAGAAACAAGGCATAAAAGTGGTGGATAAAAGAAAACAAGAGTGGTCCTTGAGCTTCCGAGTGCACCAAACTAAGTTGTAGGACTCCTTGCACCTTTGTACGTATGTAGATGGCTTGGATGGGAGTTGGATGGTGGTGATATGGTGGAGGAAGGTGGCGGCCGTGAGGGGGTAAGGAGGAGAGGAAGAGAGAAACTTGATGTTGGGTGTTTGAAGTGAGAGAGTGCTTATCCTCTAAACATATTTATAAACCAAGTTTACTATGATCCAACATGTAAAATGTCCCTTAGATATCCAACATTAGCATTTTAATATTCAAAAGAAAGCAAGGGTGGGTCACCCTTGTGGTGACCGTCGAGTAGGGGGGGTAGGGGATTGGGTTGTAATGTGATGGTAACTATCTAGTTAGGAACTAATGATATAATTTGTGTATTGTTATGTGTTATTTAATATAAAGTGTGTTAGGGTGTTCGGGGACCCTAACTAGCTCAGAAAAGTAAAAACAATGTGTTTAGCAATATTTTTATGTTTCGGGTAAAGTCCGGTTGTTCGGTTGGATGTTGATCCGTTAAAGTGCTAAATAAAGCTTTAAAGTGTCTTTTATATTACTTTTAGTAATACATTAAATTCCCAACACTTTGAAAAATATTTAGGATTATTTTACCAAGTTTTTGCACTTTACTAGCATTGTTAAATGCTGAATTTTGGTTATTTAGTGCAGAAATCTGCACTTAAAGTATGTTTTAGGCACTTCCGGGCACTATAACTATCACCTAGTGATGCAGTTTTATAGTCCTCACTTCCCTACACTCCCGACTAGTGTAGTAATCTATCCCTGGCTCATACTGGCCTCAATGACATTATCTGTATAGGTGCTGGTATTGTCAGCTTGTTTTCTGGGTTATCCGCTCACTGTGCTAACTGTGCTTTGTGCATCATGGTTGTCACTAATGTTTGTATGTAATAAATGGAGTGACAGTATAAAAGTGATGCATGTGTATGTATGTAACAGAAATCAGTAAGCAGTTAAATCACAGCTGTAATCAAGCACAGTCATTAAGCACAATTTAAGAATTAATGAATTGTACGGATACCTGTAAATGTGAGGGTTGTCACACCGGTGACTTTTGGATATTCTAAGGATTTACGAGGCCGCTGAGGGTCTCTTGCTCCTTGCTGGTTCACCACCATTAGTGGCTAACGGGGAAGGAGAGTCGTTCAACTCTGTTTCTTCTATGGTTGTCGGTTCTGATTGTAAAACTCACCGGCCAAAAGGTATTGTTGATGAAAAGGTCGATGTATTATCTGCTGATGACCTGATGACCCGTTTTCCGATGATTCGGAAGGGTGGATGTCAGTTGGTGTACCGTCGTCAGAAAAATCGTTGTGCTGATCAGGTGCTGGTTGTTGATGATGGGCATGCTGCTGATTAGGTTAAGTTGAGGGAACAATGTATTCCTCTTTTGACGTTTGTAAGTATGTTTGTCTTGCTACTGGAATTTTTGAAGAACACTGTTGTGTTCTTTTGTAAATGGTTGTTTGAAGTGTCGTTATTACACTTAATGATATATTTTGGATGCACTGTCGTGCACGTATGTTTTGGTGATTGGTCGGTTTGTGTTTAGATTACAATATGTTGCATATGTCTAATTGCTTTGTGTAAGTAAAGCGAATGAGAATGGTATTGAGCTCATGTATGAACGTAGGTCTAGAATGTATGCAACGTTGTGCTTATCTAGACTATTCATGAGGCGTACAATGTTTACCATATTGTTTTTGTGTAAACCAAAAGAATTATATGCAATTTGTAACAAACAGTAACACGTGTAAGGATGATGTTTGCATTAATAGGGCGCAAGGACAATAGTACAAAGTGTAATAGGAGGAATACATTGCCTGTATACTTTCATTTTTATGGAATGGTTTGGCTTATATATAACACCTGCGCAACTGCTGCGCATTCCAGGTGCGGGGAACTAGTGTCCCATCAATTCTTTTCTGGGTGTACGCTCCTTTACCTAGGACTTCATTGATGATGTATGGTCTTTCCCACTTTGGCGCTAATTTGCCTGGTTTTTCCGCGTTGGAAGCTTCATTGTCGCGCAAGACGAAGTCACCAGGAACGAAGGTACATACGCGTACACGCGCGTTGTAGTATTTTTTGAGTTTGGATTTGTACCTTGCCTCCGTGATGGCGGTGTTCTCGCGCCTTTCTTCGAGAAGGTTTAAATCCAGTCTTCGCTCTTGCTCGTTGTTTTGCTTCTGCATGGCAATCATGCGCGGTGATGGGAGGCCAATTTCGGCTGGGATTACTGCCTCAGATCCATAGACAAGACTAAATGGAGTTTCTCCCGTGCTGGTCTTTGGCATGGTACGATGGGCCCATAAGATGCTAGGGAGCTCATCAACCCATCCTCTGCGTACTGTCCCGAGTCGCGCCTTAATGCCGTCGACTATCTGTTTGTTGACGCTCTCGACTTGGCCGTTTGCCTGTGGGTGTGCCACGGAGGCAAAGTTGTTTTCGATCTTCATTTCTTTGAACCATTTCTGAAGATCTTCCGAGGCAAAGTTGGTGCCTTTGTCGGAGATGATGCGTAATGGTAATCCGAATCTGCAAATAATATGTTCCCATATAAATTTGCGAATTACCATTGCTGTTGTTGAACCTAGTGCCTTGGCTTCAACCCACTTTGTGAAATAGTCTACTTCTACGATAATGAATTTTACTGCGCCTGGCGCATCAGGGAATGGGCCAACAAGATCAATGCCCCATTGTTGGAAGGACCAAGTGGACGTGACCGGTACGAGTAGATTCTTTGGGCGGAGTGTCTTTGGCGCATGGCGCTGACATGCTGCGCATTTCCGTAGTAGTTTTACCGCGTCCACGTGCATTCCCGGCCAATAGTAGCCCGCATTCATTATTTTTGCCACCACCATGCGCGGTCCGGCGTGTATCCCACATAAACCTTCGTGGATTTCCCTGACCAGGTATTGCGCGTCTGTTTTGTCGACACAACATAGTAGCGGTCCCATGAATGACTTTCGGTATAGAATCCCGTCCGCCATTTCATAGTTTATTGCTTTGTTTTGGATTTTTCTAGCTTCTGCCTTTCCTTCCAGAATCTTCCCGTGTTGTAAGTATAAGATGATCGGAGACATCCAAGATGGATTGCCGATCTCTATGACGTTTACTTGTTTGAGAGGGACAGAAGGATTGGACAATACCTCGATGCGCACCTCTTTTGCTAGGTGTCTGAAGCTGGTGGCGGCCAATTTGCTTAATGCATCCTCGTGCTTGTTTTCGCTTCTTTTTATATGATTAACCTTGAAAGTTTGGAATTGGCTGATTAACATCCGTGCTTGTTCCAGGTATAATGCCATAGCCTCTCCTTTTGCATCGTAGTGCCCATTAACTTGCTCGGCCACTAGTTTTGAATCGACGTTAGCTTCGAGGTTTTTTGCCCCCATTTTAAGCGCTAAGCGAAGGCCTGCTAAGAACACTTCGTATTCTGCTTTGTTGTTCGTGCTTCGGAAATCCAGGCGTATTGCATATGTAAGTTCGTGATCATCTGGGCTGACCAATCGGAGGCCCGCGCCTGCTCCATCATCATTAGACGCTCCATCTGTGTGCAGGGTCCAGACCCTATCGTCGAAAACAGGAACAGGGTTCTGGATTGCCTCGCATTCTTGGACTTTGTCGATGGGAACCTCTGTGGCAAAATCTGCTAGAACTTGCCCCTTAATTGCTGGTCGCGGTCTGTACAGGATATTGTATCCTCCTAGCTCAATTGCCCACTTGGCCAATCTTCCTGCAACGTCGGGTTTGGATAGGATTTGACCTAATTGGTAATTAGTGAGAACTGTGATGACATGACCAGAGAAATACCGACGTAAGCGCCGTGATGCATGTACTAGTGCTAGGACCAGCTTTTCTATCATTGAGTAGCGCGTCTCTGGGCCAGTGAGCATCTTGCTTATATAGTAAATTGGAGTCTGAATGTTTTCTCGCTTCACCATTAATACTGCGCCTACCGCTACTTCCGCAACAGATAAATATAAGATCAGTGGTTCTTTTTCTCGCGGTGCTGTTAGCGTTGGCAACTGAATTAAACATTCCTTCATTTGCTTGAAGGCTGTTTCCGCTTCGGGTGTCCACTGGAAGTGGGTTTTCTTGACGCAGTTTCGCAGTGTGCTAATAAATGGATAAGACTTTGCCGCATGATTTGCCAAGAATCTGTTCAAGGCTGCTAGACGTCCGGCGAGTCTTTGCATTTCTTTTATTGTTGCAGGTGATGGCATTAGCTGGATGGCCTGCACTTTCTCCAGGTTTACTTTAAAACCGTCTCTTGTTACTATGAAACCCAGAAATTTCCCTTCTTCCATCCCGAAGGAACACTTCGTTGGGTTGAGCTTTAAGTTTACGCTGCGTAAAGAATCAAACGTATGCTGGATATTTGCGAGCATTGTATCTTCCTCGTGGCTTATGATGACGAGGTCATCCATGTATACCTCGACTGTTTTACCGATGTCTCCTCTGAAGACTGTGTCCATTAGGCGCTAATAGGTTGCGCCTGCGTTACGTAAGCCAAAGGGCATTTTTGTGTAACAGAAGATGCCCTTGTCTGTGCGGAATGCGGTCTTGTCTTCGTCTTCTTCTTTCATCTGGACCTGAAGATAACCTTTATAACAGTCAAGAAAGCACTTCCATCGAAATGATGCTAGAGAGTCAACTTTTTTGTCTATCTCAGGAAGCGCATAGCAATCTTTTGGGCATGCTTTATTCAGGTCTTTGAAGTCGACGCACATTCTCCACCCGCCACTGTGCTTTTAAACCATTACTGGGTTGGCGACCCAAGTGTGGTATTGAACTTTACACAAGATTCCGGCGTTAAGTAGCTCTGTTACTTGCTCATTCATGGCTTCTGCTTTCTCAGCGCTGAGACTGCGCCTCCCCTGTGCAACAGGTTCTGCTGAAGGTCGGATGTTCAGACAATGTTGTGCTATATCACGTAGAACCCCAGTCATGTTTGCTGGGAACCAAGAGAATATGTATTTATTGTTGGACAACAATTCTTTTAATTGTATTCGTTTTGCTGGTGAAATGGCGTGTCCTAGCAGGATGGTCTGTTCTGGATATTCATCGTTTAGAACCCATTTCTCTAGCCCGTTTGATGTTGAGGGTTTGGCCACTTTTGCTGGTGGCTCATCGTCTATGTACATGACCTCCTTGCTTGAGTATAGAATTGCCACACTAGTTTCTGTTGGAAACCCGCATGCAGCATGTGGGATAGAAGTGATCATGCAGAATTCTCTTTGTGACCTTCTTCCGAGCAAGACATCATGGCGTGATGTTGCCGGCATGACCATGAAATTTACTGTGACTGTGCGCGAATGCTCGCCATCAGATAGGGTCACAGGGAATGCTATTTGCCGTAATGGGAATACAGCTTCATTGCAAAATCAGGTGAGAGGGAAATCGACCGGCTCCAGACGTGCTTTGTCTTCTGGATCGAGTTGTTTGAAGCACTGCTCGTATATGATATCCATCGAACTTCCTGGATCTATAAACATATAGTCCGTTCGGTAATGGCCGAAGATGCCAGTAATAATTACTGGTCGTTCTTCCTGAGGGCCTCCAGGGACAACAAGAAACACAACTTGCTGTTCCCTCCAATGTTGATCATGGTGTCGTTTATTTGGCCTTCGTGAAGGACCCCCTGTACCATGTGTATTTGTTTTGGGTCAGCTTTCTGACCGTTGATATCTTCTGATTTTTGGAGTATCTCGACATAACTGTCAGATTGGATGTCCCACTGACAAGGCATCTGTGGGTCCAATACTACAGTATCATTTTACTGCTGCTTTCTTGCAGAGTACCAGATCTGATGTTTAGGGACTCAGATCTAATAATTTGTGTGAAAATTTGGTATAAAGCAACCTGGAATCTGCCGAACTAGTATTCTGGAGCTCTCTCTATGAGTTGATCTGAGGAGTCCTTTTTGTCTGAATGGCTGTGATTTTTATTGGTTCCCATGATTCCGTCGATCTGGGAATTTTGGGCTGTAGAACCCCTGAATTCAGATCGAGGACCTGATGGGTGAGGTGATGAATTCTCTGCCATGTGAAAACAGAGAATGAGGGAAACTGAATCGAAATGAGACAAAACTGATAAAACAGAGAAAATCGATGGGCGCCAATGAAGAAACACTAGATAAATGATCGGAATCAAATTATCTAGGGGGTTTGGATCTGCATAAGGGGGTTGTTCTCTCTCGTTTGATTCGATGTGGCTGAACTTCTTCTCCGGTAAACACTGCAAAATAGAACACCGTTAGCCTCGTCACGAGGAAAATGGAGGTTTTCTCCGTGACCCGACTCCGGCGTGAGAATAAGTATGTGTGTATGAAGAAGAAGAAGAAGAAGAAGAAGTATTGACGAAGTGTGTGTAACTTGAAGTTCATACCTGAATTGTTCTCATATTTATAGCCGAGAGTTTTGGGCAGGAAAACTTGTTGATGAAATATTAACGGAAGATGCTAACCCCGTAAACCATTACATTTCCTTCCATTAATCTTCTTAATCTGACGTGAGTGCACACGAATCGCTGGTTAGATCCACGGCTGGGGGTTTGCCATGTGGAAAGTGATCAATTGGAGGTTTCTCTCCCATTCCATGCCATCATCGTGATTTCAGGGATGCCTGAGATGATGACACATGTCCAGACGGTTGTAACCGTCTAGTGGTGCACGATTGAGTCCTTCTAGAAGGTTATTGCCATAATCCGGTGTGACTTTTTATCGTGTGGCACCAATTGAGTAAATAATATCCAAGTCTGGATATTATTAAGCGGAAGTGTTTAACTTAGGATTTTCATCCTTTGTTTATGGAGGAAAGCGCAAGGATTTATGATTTCCTTTCGGCGCGCAAGTGTTGTCTACTATCTTCTCCTGAGCCTTCTTTGTAGGACCAGTGCGCGGCCACGCAAGGTCGAAAAAAGGGGTGAAAGATAAGGTTATGGTATGGTCCCAAGCATTTATTACGAGGTTTTTGGGACCTTACCCCTTCACATAGGAAAGCACAAATTCTCCTAACCTTGATTTGACATCACAACACGCAAAGTATAAGAAACCAGTTGTTCATAACCATTGTCCACACCTTCCCGATCTCATCACATGACAAGGACGAACCGACGTGATGAACATTTAGGACCCAACTATGAATCCTAGAAGGAAGTCATGAGAGCAAAACGACGAAGGAGATCCGTTCCTATATCACGTGTTATTAGAGGAACAACTGTTAAACACGACAGCACAACAACTTGGTCCCATATACGAAGCAACTATAGACATTAGTGCTCGAAATGCGAAGTGGTTTACGACACACCCAAAACCAAGAGTACGACGTGAAGCAATTAGCAAGGATCAGAAGGATCGATGACGTCATTCACATCCTTTTATTCATACAATTCTTTTCCCAACTCGAGTGGTGAGGCTCGTTCTCTCATCCAACTGATGATCTAGATTCTTGACAATTGTCTGTAAGTGTCCTAATAGGTCTACACTCCTCAGATTCATGTTTGCGTGCCTCAAACACGAGAAGCGTACGCGGTGTATACTTCTCATGGCAGTGCTAACACTCACATCGCATTCCCATTCATCACGAAGCTGTTTCTCCTAATTCCCTATTACATGGTTAATTTGTCACACCCCCAAAATACCACATGTGGAAACCCCGCTAGGCGTGTGACATACAAGGATCCAACCACCAATCACATTAAACTATTAACAAGATGTTATAATAAATTCCCATAGATTAGATTAAAACATTCTCAAACAATACTCAAGTTTAACGTGTTCAGCGGAAGCATAAAATAAATCATTGTTTAATGTTGCAAAACCAAATGTATGAAAATCAATAAGCTTGTCTCATGTTTCAAAAGGCTCGACCCATGACTACTCCAGCAATCCCAGATAGCAAGTTCCTTGTCCAAAGAATCTAATGAACCTGCGAGCATGCAACAAGTGTATCAGCACAACGCTGGCGAGTTCACATATTTTACAAAACAATTAGTTACCAAGTATTTAGTCTAGTTTAATAATGATATTGATAATAACTCTATACCGTACAAGATGGCGTCAGTTTGTTTGCCCGTCCCCAATGCCCCCTATCAAAGCATTGGTCGTGATTAAGGTCATTAGTTCCGCCCGTCCTCTCAGGTACGGTGTGAGGTTGCCAAGCCTAATAGCGCTATCAACTAATACCCCGTTACCTCTCAGGTAACTATTCGGTAGAATATGGGACTTAAGGTGATAGGAAATGAGTGTATTATCCAACATCCTAGTTTTTACCCCAAAACAAACTTATTCCCCTTAGGAATACTCGTTTGATTGTCCAACCCACCGGGACGCATGCTCAAGAGAAGTGAACTCACCATGGATTGCTCGGTAACTTAAGTTACTTGTTCACGGTTGATAAATCACGTCCTAACATGGTTATCAATATCAATCAGTTTTGTTTACTAGAGAACCACACATTTAACACATAATGTCACATAGCACATAACTGACATTCGAATTTCATACAAGTCCTTGTCACAAGTTCATGTTTCACCTTCACACCTAACAGTTAATCTATCACTCACAAAAGTGTGTGATCCCATCATAATTCAAACTCAAATGAGAAGTGTACAGTCCATGTTAAAGTGTGCGATCCATTATTCTATGTGTGTGGCCCAATGTTTAGTGTACAGTTCACCAGCCAGCCCTTCCGAAGTGTACGATTGACTCCGAATGTGCGACTCCGGGTTTGTGCGATGCTCACCCGGGTGTGCGGTTCATTTTATATCCGCGACCCACTAACTTGTGTGCGGCCCAACAGACTTCACGACCCAGCTGAGTTGTGTGATCCTATAACTGGTGTGCAACCATAGCCCCTTTATGCGACCAGTCCATGTTAGTGCAGCCTAACACAGTTAGCCAAAAGATATAAATTGTGTGATTGATCCAAGGTGTGTGACCACACAATTGTGTGAGTGGTGTCAATTAATGCCGTAAATCATTGACAATTGGTTATAAGCTTTTATCGTTACTCCCTAATTTCTCGTAAACATATTCCATCAACAGTTTCACTTTCTATTCAAATCAATCAATTAGATTCATTAGCAAAACAACAATCATTATCACCCTATGCTTAATTTGGATCAAATAGTGTGTTATACTTCTAGAATTGAGTAACCAGTTTGTCAATTAATCACTAGACTATCAATAATGAATCTGATCAGAATCAGATCCTTTGATTTAGCTATTCAGTCGCACTCGAAATCTTCATCACATGATTTTTGCGTGGCTTTCATCAGCATTCATATAATCCTAATCATTCTACGAAACGTATGAACGCAACCAACAGTCATTCAAGACATAATAAACTTCACAACCAATAATATATACTTCATGCATAGCTGAAACCATAACAATCGGAAAAACGAATCGAAACATAACATGCTACTAACCGAGTACTAGATGGAGTGGAGATGTCTGATATGAGAGGGCTCCGATTATGTGAGTGTGACTACCGTCGAGCGTGCAAGGAAGAAGAGGAGAGCTAGGGTTTTGGTATAATCTTTGTGTTTGTGAAACAAGGAAAACAACACACCACATAGGGTGTATACATTCATACTTGTGGGTCGGGCCCAGTTGGACTCCATAACATGAATTGCATGGCCCGAGACTAACCTTGGGGTGAGGAGATGTGTGAGTCAAGAGGGGGTGTGCGATCCCGATTATTGTGCGACTAGATAACCTTGTGCCTACAAACCAAAACATTCACACTTCCCACAACTAACCCGTAACCATTCAAACATACTAAATATTCATACATCGTGTTCATAAGTCGCATTAAAACACAAAACATAGAAGAACTAGGACACACAAATGGTCGTGCAAAATGCAAGTTGTCGTATTATCCCCAACTTGAAAGAAATTCCATCCCGAAATTTGATAAGTAAAGTGGGGTGGTAGTTCAAGATGATTGTGGATTTTCCTCGAGTGCCACATCATCCCCAACTTGAAAGGGAATTTCGTCCTGAAATTCACCAGTCGCATCAACATTTGATTCAGCAGTTTTGAATAGTTGAGGATACTTAAGCTTCATCTGATCCTTGCGTTCCCACGTGAACTCCGGTCCACGTCTTGAGTTCCAACGAACTCTCACGATTAGAATTCGACTGTGTTTCTGAACCTTAACTTCCCGATCCATGATTTCGATGGGTTCTTAGATAAATTGCAACTTGTTGTCGATTTTCAGTTCTTGGAATGGTACCACAAGTGTTTCATTAGAAAAACACTTCTTTAGGTTCGAGACATGGAAGACATCATGAACGTTACCCAATTCAGTAGGTAAATCGAGTTTGTATGCCACTTTACCAATTCATTCCAGGATTTTGAGTGGCCCAACGTAGCACGGATTAAGCTTGCCGCGCTTCCCAAAGCGCACCACACCCTTCTAGGGTGATACTTTTGGCATGACGTGATCGCCTATAGCGAACTCCAAGGATTTCCTACTCTTATCAGCGTAGCTTTTCTGACGGTCACGCGTTGCCGCCTTTTTTATCTGGACAATCTTCTCTGAAGTTTTAAGTACAAGTTCCGGACCTGTGATCTGGCTGTCACCCACCTCAGCCCAACAAAGAGGAGAGCGACATTTCCATCCGTACAATGCCTCGAACGGAGCTGCCTGGATGCTGGAATGGTAACTGTTGTTATAAAAAAACTCTATTAGAGGCAAGTGTTTTCCCAACCTTTACCAAAATCGATCACACATGCTCGCAGCATGTCTTCAAGTGTCTGGATGGTTTGTTCGCTTTGACCATCCGTCTGAGGGTGATAAGCAGTGCTCATATCGAGACGTGAGCCAAAAGATTTGTGCATCGCCTGCCACAAATCAGATATGAAATGCGGATCACGATCAGAGATGATAGAAGTCTGCACCCCGTTCCTAGAAACCACCTCTTTCAAATAAACACCAGCTAGTTGAGAGAACTTATCAGTTTCTTTGATCGGGAGGAAGTGCACTGATTTCATGAGACGGTCGATGATCACCTAAATGGTATCGTTCCCGTTTTGTGTTCTTGGTAGACCGGTGACAAAGTCCATAGAAATCTGTTCCCATTTCCACATGGATATTTCTGTTTGCTGAAGCAGACCAGATGGTTTCTGATATTCCACTTTGACTTTCGCGCTTGTCAAACATTTACTCACATATGTCGCGATGTAGGCTTTCATCTTCGGCCACCAATATAAGACTTTGAGGTCCTGATACATCTTATCAAAACCCAAATGAATAGAGTATCGAGACATGTGCGCTTCGTCCATCACAAGCTCTCTAAGGTTACCATACAAAGGAACCCATATCCGTTCCATGAAATAGCAAATACCATGAGATCTCTCTACAAGTCGTTTCTCCATGCCCACAAATATTCAGCTTTATGGATTTCCTCTTTCAACGCTTCAGTTTGAGCAGATCGGATCTGGTCAGGGAGGTTTGAGTGGATGGTGAGCTGTATGGCTCGTACACGTTTAGGTTTCGCTTCCTTTCGACTAAGGGCATCAGCTACAACTTTAGCCTTGCCTGGATGACACTTGATGGCACAATCGTAGTCATTTAAGAGTTCCACCCAGCGACGCTGTCGCATGTTCAACTCTTTTTGGTCGAAGATATGCTGAAGACTCCTGTGATCGGTATAAATAGTTCATTTTGTACCGTACAAGTAGTGCCTCCAGATCTTTAGCATGAAAATTACGGCCCCCAACTCCAAGTCATGTGTCGTGTAATTTTTCTCATGAATATTCAACTGTCGAGAAGTGTAAGCTATCACCTTCTCACGTTGCATCAGCACGCAACCGAGACCCTAAATAGAAGCATCACAGTATACCACGAAATCTTCTGTACCCTCAGGTAAGGACATGATTAGTGCACTGTAAAGTTTTTGTTTCAACAACTGAAAATCGTCTTCCTGCTTCATTCCCCAGGAGTATATAACCCCTTTCTGTGTCAACGAGGTGAGAGGCTGAGCGATCTTTGAGAAGTCTTTGATAAATCTTCGGTAATACCCAGCGAGACCTAGAAATTGTCGCACCTCCGAAGGATTCTTTGGTGCCGGCCAATTTCTGCTAGCATCAATCTTAGCGAGTTCCACGTGTATTCCCAATTCGTTAACAATGTGGCCAAGGAAGTGTACTTCTCGAATCCAGAAGTTGCACTTAGAAAACTTCACGTAGAGTTGTTCCTTTCTCAGAATCTCTAAGATAAGACGCAAGTGCCGCTTGTGGTCCTCCTTGCTTTTGGAATATATCAAGATGTCATCGATGAACACAATGACAAAATCATCGAGGTACGGTTTGCACACATGATTCATGAGATCCATGAAAATCGCGGGCACGTTAGTTAGTCCGAATGGCATGACTAGAAACTCATAGTGGTCATACCGCGTTCGAAAAGCCGTTTTAGGAACATCCTCCTCTCGAACTCTCATCTGATGGTAGCCCGATCTTAGGTCGATTTTCGAGTAAAAACTTGACCCTTGCAACTGTTTAAACAGGTCGTCGATGCGTGGTAAAGGATAACGGTTCTAAACCGTCACCTTGTTAAGTTCGCGATAATCAATACACATACGAAAGGACCCGTCTCTCTTCTTCACGAATAGAACTGGCCAAGGCGAAGAACTGGGTCGGATAAAGCCTCTATCCAACAGTTCTTGAAGCTGATTAGACAGTTCTTGCAACTCTCCTGGTGCAAGACGATAAGGAGCACGAGCAATCGGAGCTGCTCCTAGTGTAAGGTCAATATGAAATTCCACCTGACGGTGGGGAGGTAAACCAGGGAGTTCTTCAGGAAATACGTCAGAAAACTCACGAACGACAGGCAGGTCTTCGATTTTCCTTCCTTTAGGATGAGTGTCAGTAACAAGTGCTAAAATAGCAGGATAGCCCTTTCAGTAGGCACTTCTGGGCATTCATGGCTGAGATAAGGTTAACCATTGCACCACTTTGGTGACCTTGGACCGACAGAGATTCTCCACTAGGGAGAGGAATACGTACGATTTTCTCCTTACAAAGAATTTTCGCTTGTTGCTTAGACAACCAATCAATACCAACGACTACATCAAAGCTTCCAAGAGTGATGGGGAGTAGGTCAATGTCGAACACTTGACCCATAAGATCGAGTTTACACCCAAAATGAACGTGTGAGGCTTCAATTGACTTGCCATCGGCCAATTCTACTACATGTTTGATTACAAGAGATGTTGGAGTCGACCCTAACTGACGACTAAACTCCAAGGACACATAACTCCAATTGGCACCAGAGTCGAATAACATAGAAGCAAAAAGATCGTTCACAAAAAACGTACCGGTCACAACGTTGCCATCGTTCCTAGTTTCCCCAGCACCGATAGTAAACACCCTTCCACGCGCACCATTCCCACCATTATTGCCATTATTATTGTTCCCTATGTTGTTATTATTACTAGCATTCTGATTCAGTTGAGGACAATCCCTCCTAAAATGACCCTCGTCCCCACACTGAAAGCACCCCTTTCGATTACCCTGGTTCGGTTGAGTCTGTTGCCTTTCCTGTTGTTGTGGCTGCTGTTGCTGTGGGGGTTGTTGTTGCTGCTGTTTTGGGAATGGGGCCTGCAGTCCCTTACCATATGCCCCACTTTGTTGCACCTGTGATAGATTCGAGTGCACGGTCCATGATGATGGTAGTTGCACTTTCTACACTTTGGTTGTTTTCCCGCGTAAGTGTCACACCCCGACCACGTAGAACATACAAAACGTGGCGGAAACGTCGGGGGGTGTTGTAACAGAATAAATTGTTTCATAACCATGGCATACAAAGTTATATTTTATTTATTAAACAAGAGTGTTACATTGTCTTAAATGGGAAACAAAGAGTTCATAACATAATTAAACTAGTCTATCTTCATTTTTAGTCTCTAAGGCACAGGTCCGCCCTAGTGTTACGATCATCATCCTATGCAAAAGCTCCTGAAAACACATGTGAAAATAGGTACGTCAGCATAAAAATGCCTGTGAGATACATAGGTTTTGTGAAAATAGGATTCATGACTTGTGTTTAAGAAAATGTTTAGTCATGAACCTTGTAATTTGCTTTGTCTTGTAAATCAATTGAAAAACGATAAGATCAGATGATATGTATAAATAAATGTAAGGTTAAATGAATAACCATGAAAAATGAGTTTGTATAAGATAAGTTGTTTGTGAAACAATGTCTTGTGAAAAGTATGTTATTTGTATAAAATGTTATAGGTCTCAAATTGAAATGATTTAAATAACGCTACGATATGTAATACCATACAAGCATTTATATATAGGAAGTACCAGCGGCGTATCCACCATGCTTGTATCATATTACACACGCCTCGTTACTTAAATCACTTACTCAAACCAAACCACCAAAGTAAGATGTCTATGTTTAAACCAATTGCCAAATGTATTGAATAATATGTCAAAATGTTTATGTCAAGATGTAAATCATGCAATGTATAACCAATGTCGAAAATGTTTATGTGTCAAATGTAAATCATGAAATGTGTAACCAAAATGATATGTATGGCTAGTGAAATGCATCAAGTAAACCATAGGTAAAATGCACAAAACAAAGTATTGAAGTAAAACTTGGTTTAAATCAAAGTTATGTTTTGTGAAACAAATGCATGCTATACTGATATAAACATCTATGCGGTATCGTGAAAATGCATACATCCAAGCCTTGAGACTGTGGCGATAAACCCTTAAACAAATTAAAGGTTTATCTAAGTTATGTGTATCGAATTCGGTCATTCCTTCCATCCAAACATACCTAGGATGTCAGGAACGGGAGTTGTCAATTCCTATGGTACCACTACTTACTAACGAACGGCGTAGCTAATGTTAATGAATGTATATTGTCCCATTTGAACAAACCAAATGTCATACCAAAAATGTAAGCATGTGAAAACAATGCACTAAGTATGTAATCAAATGAACATACATAGCGTGAAATGTAATGTAGAACAATGTACTAAGTATGCACACAATGGACACTTTTAGTCCCTGAATGACCCAAAAGTTTGTTTTAGCATACCGAACACCTCAAAGCCTATTTCTAAGCTATGTAAAGGATATTTATGGTATGTTTAACTTATGGTCATGTTCCGGAATGTCTGTTTTAGTACGAATTTCCATACTTTTGAAATTTGTCGAATTTAGTCCCTGTAGGCGAAATAACTTGTTTTTGCCATACCAAAGCCTTCAAAACTTATTTCTAAGTTATGTAAAGGTTATTTAAGGTATGTTAAGCATATGTTGATGTTTCGGAGTATTTTTCGCGTTAAACTGAGTACGTTTACGCACCAGTTTGCGTATAACTTTCCAGAAAGTGATATAGAGTTTGAAATTGAACAAAAGTCAAAACATGAAAAATGTAAAACATAACCAAACAAACATTGGGATCAAATAACATTGTTTTATTGATAATTGAACTGTTCACAATGATTACAAGCATAGATGTTACAGTCTCCCCTACTTGTGGAAATTTCGTCCCGAAATTTATTTAGAGGAAACTCGTGGGAATAGTTGCGGATATTTTGCCTTCATTTGATCTTCGCGTTTCCAAGTAAACTCAGGTCCACGTTTAGATTCCCAGCGAACTTTGACCAATGGAATGTGCTTGAGTTTGAGCCACTTGACTTCACGTTCCATGATTTCCACAGGTTTCTCGACAAATTTCAGTGTTTTATCAACACGAATTTCGTCAAGTGGTATGTGGAGGTTCTCATCAGCTAAACATCTCTTGAGATTGGACACGTGAAAGGTGGGATGAACATTTCCAAGTTCAGGAGGTAACTCAAGTCTGTAGGCTACCTTTCCGATTCTTTCGACGATCTTGAATGGTCCAACGTATCTAGGTGCAAGTTTTCCTTTCTTTCCAAATCTGATCACACCTTTCCAAGGTGAGACCTTAAGTAATACACGATCACCGACTTGAAAATCCAAGGGCTTGCGTTTTAGGTCCGCGTAACTCTTTTGACGGCATCTTGCTGTCTGAAGGTTATCACGAACTTTCTTAACCTTATCAGTTGTCTCTAAAATGAGGGCAGGTCCAGTAAGCTAAGCCTCACCGATCTCATTCCAGCAGACTAGTGAACGACATTTTCGACCATAGAGAGCCTCAAAAGGAGCCATGTTGATGCTGGAGTGATAACTGTTGTTGTAGGAGAATTCAATTAACTGAAGATGTGAATCCCAACTACCACCAAAGTCGATCACACAAGCTCTAAGCATACCCTCCAGAGTCTGGATTGTTCTCTCAGATTGACCATCCGTTTGCGGATGATAAGCTGTGCTCAGATTAAGTTGGGTCCCCATAGCAGATTGCATGGTTCTCCAAAAATGAGACGTGAAGCGAGCATCTCTGTCAAAAATGATGTTCAAAGGAACACCGTGTCGAGCTACAATTTCATCCACATAGATTTTAGCGAGTTTGTCAGCAGAAAAATCCTCACGGATTGGCAAGAAATGTGCTGACTTAGTAAGACGATCAACGACTACCCAGATGGCATCATGACCTTTCTTTGTGCGCGGAAGTTTGGTAATGAGATCCATAGTAATGTTTTCCCATTTCCAAACTAGGATCTCTGGTTGCTCCAATAAACCCGAAGGACGTTGATGTTCAGCCTTAACCTTAAGACAAGTAAGGCATTTTGATACATATAAGGCAATGTCTTTCTTCATACCAGGCCACCAATACAGAATACGAAGATCCTTATACATCTTATCTGAGCCAGGATGAACAGAATAACGAGACTTATGGGCTTCATTCATAAGCAAGGTACGAAGATCATCTTGGCTAGGGACCCACAAACGGTCCATGAAGTAATACGATCCATTGTCCTTCAATTCCAGAGCAGGTGTTATGTGATAGGGAAATTCCTTATCCATCAAACCTTGTGAAACACAAGTGTGTTGAGCCTGAGAAATGCGGGCTTGGATATCGGATCGAGCTTGTATAACAGATTGAACACATACACAATGAAGTTTAGTACGTTCCTTACGACTCAATGCGTCGGCTACGACATTCGCCTTACCAGGATGGTAGCGAATTTCGCAGTCATAGTCGTTTAGAAGCTCCACCCAACGTCGTTGTCTCATGTTGAGTTCTTTCTGATTGAAGATATGCTGAAGACTTTTGTGGTCTGTGAAAACCACACATTTTGTACCGTACAAATGGTGTCTCCAGATCTTGAGAGCGAAAACAACTGCACCTAACTCAAGATCATGAGTGGTGTAGTTTTTCTCATGTATCTTCAACTGCCTTGATGCATATGCTATGACTTTGTTCCTTTGCATCAGAACACAGCCAAAACCCAATTTAGAGGCATCGCAATATACGACAAAATCATCATCACCCTCAGGCAATGATAGAACAGGTGCATCGCAAAGCTTCTGCTTCAAGTTTTGAAAAGCTTCCTCTTGCTTGAATCCCCAATCAAAGGGCTTGTTCTTCTGAGTTAGAGCAGTTAGAGGAACTGCAATCTTTGAGAAGTTCTCAATGAAGCGGCGGTAATAACCCGCCAGACCAAGAAAAGAACGAACTTCAGTAGGAGTAGTAGGCGTATCCCAATCCTTAATCGCACTGATCTTGGAGGGATCTACATGAATACCTCGTTCGTTGATAATATGCCCCAAAAATTGAACTTCTTTAAGCCAAAATTCGCACTTGGAGAATTTGGCGAAAAGTTGCTCTTTCTTTAGGAGTTCCAGAGTAAGACAAAGATGTTGCTCATGGTCAGCTCGCGTCTTTGAGTATATCAAAATATCATCAATAAAAACAATGACGAACTGATCCAAATAAGGCTTGCAGACCCTATTCATTAAGTCCATGAAAACAGCAGGAGCATAAGTCAAACCGAATGGCATGACTGTGAACTCATAATGCCCATATCGTGTGCGGAATGCTGTCTTGGGAATATCGTCTTCATGCACACGAAGTTGATGATACCCGGAACGCAGATCAATCTTCAAAAAATAAGAAGCGCCCTGTAACTGATCAAAGAGATCATCGATGCGAGGTAGGGGATATCGATTTTTGATGGTAAGCTTGTTAAGCTCACGATAATCGATACACATCCTAAAAGATCCATCCTTCTTCTTGACAAAAAGAACGGGAGCACCCCAAGGTGAAAAGCTAGGATGGATAAAACCTTTGTCGGAGAGCTCCTGCAGCTGCTTAGACAACTCTTGCATCTCAGACGGTGCAAGACGATATGGAGCTCTGGCAATGGGATTTGCACCAGGTACGAGATCAATACGGAACTCGACTTGGCGTGCTGGGGTAGACCAGGTAAATCTTCAGGAAAGACTTCAGGATAATCCCGAACAACTGGAATATCTTGAATAGACTTACCTTTGCCTTTATCTGTTGTAACATGTGCCAAGAAGGCCACATAATTCTTTCGTAGATACTTCCGAGCTTTAAAACAAGACATGAGTTTGAGACCGCCGGCAGGTTTCTCACCACGAACCTGTAGGATCTCACCTGACGAAAGCGGCACGCGAATGATCTTCTCAAAACAAACTACCTCTGCGCGATGCTTGGCTAACCAATCCATGCCCACAATAACGTCGAAGCTTCCAAGTTGCATAGGCGTGAGGTCAATAGGAAAAAGATGGTCGTTAAGGTTCAACTGGCAGTTGTGAAGAACAGAATCAAGAACAATGGGTTCACCATTAGCAACTTCTACTGTCAAAGGCTTACCTAGTTTTGTTCTAGGCACGCGAAGCATTGGCTCAAAAGACAATGACACAAAACTCTTATCGGCACCCGAATCAAAAAGAACAGATGCAGGCTGATTATTAATAAAGAACGTACCGTTCACCACTTCATTGTCTGATTGTGCTTCTTGTGCATTCAAGTTAAAAGCTCGCCCTCGAGCCTGAGCCTGATTCTGGTTTGCATTCACCAATCTTGGGCACTGGTTACGGTAGTGGGTCAGATCCCCACAATTGTAACAAGAACCTGGCGGGTAGTGTGGTCGTGCAGCTTGACCCTGTTGCTGAGCAGGAGGCTGTGCAACTCGTTGAGCCGGGTTCTGAACTGCCCGATTCTGAGCAAACCGACAAACATCAGCAAGATGACCTGACTTCCCACAGTTAGTACAGAAACGACACGGATGTTGCGGCTGATGGTGACTGTTGCATCTATTGCATAAAGGTGCGTTCCCTGAATAGGGCTTCTTTGCTGGAGGCTGTGCGGGTTGGTAGGGAGCTGTCTGGTTAACTTGGGCAGTGACAGCAAAATTTTGGGAAGCCTTACGCTTCCTTGACCTCTTCGAAGCACCAGAATCCTTACCCTTCTTGTTTTGACCTTTCTTGCTATCCTCTTTGTCAGACGCCTGCTTCTTACCCTTGTCACCCTTTTTATGCAGCTTTCCCTTTCGAACCTGCGACTCAGTCAATGTTGCTGCTAACTCGATCGCCTGACGGAGTGTGGTAGGGCTACTACCAGTAAGGATGTCTTGTACCGAGTCAGGTAGGCCGTCGATGTACCTTTCGATAACCTTGTCGAGTGGGGTAACCATTGTTGGGCAAAGCAGACTCAACTCCTCAAACCTATCAGTATACGCCCTGTGCTCGCCACTATCTTGTTTCAAGTCATCGAACTCCCTTTCCAAAGCTCGCAGTTCATGACGAGAACAGAACTCCCTCATCATAAGGGCCCTAAGTTTAGCCCATGTCTGTGCTAGAGCAACTTCTGCACCGCGATCTCTCATAACCCCGTTCCACCATGTGAGAGCCCTCTTCTGAAACACACTCGAAGAAAACTCGACCTTGCGATTGTCAGGACACTGCACGTGGCGGAAAGTATTCTCAATGCTCTCGAACCATTGAAGAAGCCCAGTCGCTCCCTCAGAACCACTAAACTTGAGTGGTTTAGCCGAGTTAAAATCCTTGAATTTGCATGGAGCATTGTTGTTGTTGTTGGCTTGGTTCCATTGAGCAAAGAGGTTTGGGAATTGAGCAGCCATTTGCTGCGCAATGATTTCTGCCAGTTCGGCAGTCGCTATCTGGTTTTCGCGTCGAGGAGGCATTCTAAAAGAGGAAAACATGAAAGGAAACGAGTGAGATGATTGGATGAAGAGAATGAGATGAAACAAAATCAACAAAAGCAAAGATGGTGGTCATTCGTCCGTATCACAAAGCAAGCAAACGACACACAGTGACTAATCAAAGTAAATGGGTCAAAAATAATGTATCGCGAAGACATGCTCGCCTATAAGTGAACACTCACCCCAAGAGTTCCCAGGTAAGAGTGACTGGTCCGATTATGTGGATTTGTACGAACACTCTAGCCTTAGACAGAAAACCCAGGGTACAGGCATTCACCCTTCCAGTTTGCACGTGTTCACATTATTTAAAACCCAAAACCTTGACGAGATTTTGAAAACTCAAAGGGGTTCAAAACCATATAACAGAGGGTTCAAAACCTTACAATAGAGGGTTCAAAACCTAGTAATCAATCATCCAAAAACATAAGATTGTTTTTTAAAAAATCATTTCGGAAAATTGGGTTCTTGTTTTGATAATCACCTAAATATAGGTGATGTGCATGTTTTAAGATCTAAACACAAGATAACTTGTGTTAGGGTCCTAGAAAGGTTATAGTCTAGGTCAAAGCATTACTAATAACCTAATTCCCTATAACCATTGGCTCTGATACCAACTCTTCTGTCACACCCCGACCACGTAGAACATACAAAACGTGGCGGAAACGTCGGGGGGTGTTGTAACAGAATAAATTGTTTCATAACCATGGCATACAAAGTTATATTTTATTTATTAAACAAGAATGTTACATTGTCTTAAACGGGAAACAAAGAGTTCATAACATAATTAAACTAGTCTATCTTCATTTTTAGTCTCTAAGGCAAAGGTCCGCCCTAGTGTTACGATCATCATCCTATGCAAAAGCTCCTGAAAACACATGTGAAAATAGGTACGTCAGCATAAAAATGCCTGTGAGATACATAGGTTTTGTGAAAATAGGATTCATGACTTGTGTTTAAGAAAATGTTTAGTCATGAACCTTGTAATTTGCTTTGTCTTGTAAATCATTTGAAAAACGATAAGATCAGATGATATGTATAAATAAATGTAAGGTTAAATGAATAACCATGAAAAATGAGTTTGTATAAGATAAGTTGTTTGTGAAACAATGTCTTGTGAAAAGTATGTTATTTGTATAAAATGTTATAGGTCTCAAATTGAAATGATTTAAATAACGCTACGATATGTAATACCATACAAGCATTTATATATAGGAAGTACCAGCGGCGTATCCACCATGCTTGTATCATATTACACACGCCTGGTAATCAGTAGGCAAAGTCACAAGGGACTATAACCATCGTGATTACGCTCATGTTGCGAAGTTCAAACGAACTTCGCATTGACCGTAAACTGGTCAATGCAGAAAGTCAAACAAAGTTTGACTTTCGGACTCGAAAAGCAATAAAAGAACGAAGGAACACTTACAAAGGGTCCCCGAAAGCTAATCTTGATCCAAGTAGCTCAGGTATGAAACAATGGTTTCAACTTAGTGCTTCTCAAATCAGATTCTTGTGGGTTTTTGCAAGTGAAGGGGTTGGGTATATATAGGATTCATAGAGCCATTAAGATCGTTCCTCGTTAACCTTGCTTTGATCTTGGCCATACACCTAAAAACCCTGGTTTTCTAAAACCATTTGAGCCCATAGATTTGCCCCAAAACCATGTGCAACAAGAGGAATGGACCAGATCCAATGTTTCTGCCATTCTGCTGTCTGGGCACTGCTTACGCACCATAAGGGTCATGGCTTACGGTGCGCAAGCCATCAAGTTTGGCAGAATGTCAGTTTCAGTCCCTGTTATGCATTTGAGCCATTTCCGACACGTTTAAGGCCCGTTAACCCCATTTCAAAGCTCTAAAACGAAGTTAAAGTATAGGGAACTTAAAATGTGCTCAAAAATATCTCGGATGTCGGTTCGTTTGGCCGTACGGTTGCGATGTTCGCTTAATTACGACAGAATGCGCATAAGCGCGAAAAACGATCCAAATTGCGCGACGAATGGATTTTTCTTATGCCAAACACTAAAATAAAATGTTTTAGTGCTTACATAAATTTTTGGATGTCCGGATGCATTCAGAACGTAAGTTATGCGCGAAAGTGCAAACTTGTGCACTTTTTGACACTTTTAGTCCCTGAATGACCCAAAAGTTTGTTTTAGCATACCGAACACCTCAAAGCCTATTTCTAAGCTATGTAAAGGATATTTATGGTATGTTTAACTTATGGTCATGTTTTGGAATGTCTGTTTTAGTACGAATTGTCATACTTTCTAAATTTGTCGAATTTAGTCCCTGTAGGCGAAATAACTTGTTTTTGCCATACCAAAGCCTTTAAAACTTATTTCTAAGTTATGTAAAGGTTATTTAAGGTATGTTAAGCATATGTTGATGTTCCGGAGTATTTTTCGCGTTAAACTGAGTACGTTTACGCACCAGTTTGCGTATAACTTTCCAGAAAGTGATATAGAGTTTGAAATTGAACAAAAGTCAAAACATGAAAAATGTAAAACATAACCAAACAAACATTGGGATCAAATAACATTGTTTTATTGATAATTGAACTGTTCACAATGATTACAAGCACAGATGTTACAGTAAGAACCCTGATTCGAGTTGTTGCTCTGATTCTGGTTGATAGAGGACGACTGACTAAAACTGTGATTGTTACTGTTGTTAGGCTTCTTCTGTGACTGGTTTGAGTAGGACACTTTGTCCACATCATTCCATTTGCGTTTGTTATCAGTGGCAGGAGTAGTAGCTGTAGCAGTAGTGACAGTAGCAGAAATACGTGGTTGTAGCGAGCCACGCTCCACCTCCTGGTCTGTGATCTTGTGGGCCAAGCGAATGATTTTGTCATCTGTCACACCCTGCTCGTAGCGGAAGCGCGAGGTGTGATCTGTTGGTTCTCATTGCATAACGATATAAGTAAACATACTAAATGAATAAAACATACTCCATTGCCATTACCATAATTGTTCAAAAGATGCGCAGCATACATTTAGTTTATAATTTACAAACCATTCAAAGAAAATAAGCTGTTATTATTTCATACATCCAAAACGAAAGTTTTAAACATTAAGGCTTTGTCCACTATAACACCGCAAAGCGGCAGTATAATAGATAAACCCTTCAAAAGATGGCACGGAGTCTTGATACTTGTTTCCTGAATTAGAATCCCTGACAAGGTCCACTAATTCCCTGAAATACATGTTTAAGTAGAAAAATAAACAAAGGTTGAGCGAGTTCATGCAGTTTAGTTATGTATGATACATCCAAAAAATGTAGAATGTATTTGTATTTGAATCAAATATAGTATGAAAAGCGTCAATGAAATCGTGATCATTAATGTTTTGCAAGGACATTAATATGTGTGACGAAATAGGAAGCAATCCAACCCTAGACGATTTTAATTGTATCGACACCATGTCGTAGGGCAACAAACGCACTCCTAGGCAAATGAATGACCATGAGTGGGGCTCGCCAAAACCCATTAGATCTAACCCTTTTGTTCCTTGGTCCAAACTTGGATTAATGGAGCTTTAGTTATGGCCCTAATTTCTCACATGATCTAAGGTGTTTCATTCCTTGACTTAACATACTATTGTACATGTATTTTCCCCGATAGTTGTAAAGCTTGAAAAGCATTTAAGATGAAAAGGGGACATGAACTCACAGTATCGCTTAAGTGAGTAGAAGTAATTATGATTTCACGTGCGGTAGTCCTGAACAGTGTTGCGACCTACAATCATTGTTATATTTGTTAGACACTTCGGTCTTTGTAAATAACTTGAGTACAAGTCTTGTGTCTTAAATATGTGTAAGACTTGTATGTCTTTATTGTTCGTTGAACTTTGTATTAGATGTATTTATTGTTTAACTGTTATATATATATATATAGGGGATGGTTCAAATGAAAACCACTTTTATTGTGAAAACTCGAAAACTAACTAAAAAAAGCCTAAAAAACACACAAAAATTTCTTTTTTTTCAATTTTTTTTTATAAATTTCGCTAGTTTTTATATATGAAAAAAAAATTTCAAAAAAAAAAAAAACAAAAAAATCTTTTTTTTTTTGTTGTTCTGCACATGTGTAGTACACTAATACGGAAAGCCAAAACCACTTAACCCACCCCCCACCGACACCCCCCAAAAACCTAAACCCCCCACCCCCACCACCCAAAAACCTAAATTCACCCTCCCACCAAAAGCCTAACCCCCCCACCCCCCAAAAACCTAAACCCCCCTCCCCCCCACACCCAAAAACCTAATCCTAATTCTAAACCTCCAAAAAAACTAACCCTAAAAGCTAAACTAGACTCAAAAAGCTAATTTTAAGGATGTAATGCAATTGTAGTACATGTTATATTGCACATGTGCACTACTATAATAATAGTATTGAAAACAAGACGACACCATAAATCTTTTTTTATGTCATAAAAAATATGCTCGAATATACTTGAATGAAAGAGACAAAAATTTGTGATCTTATGGTGCCATTTTTGTTTTAAAATGATAACGTATG
Organism: Helianthus tuberosus; assembly: GCA_030545235.1. Taxonomy (NCBI): domain Eukaryota; kingdom Viridiplantae; phylum Streptophyta; class Magnoliopsida; order Asterales; family Asteraceae; genus Helianthus; species Helianthus tuberosus. The sequence goes on along the minus strand of JARYGA010011537.1, from coordinate 11,376 downwards.
GAGAAATGGGAAATGTTTGAAAAGTTATATATTTTTTTTTTCCAATTTTACCCCTCCTTCATTAAAAGTCTCCCTCCCTCCTTTTTAGTGGTTTTTAATTAGTTTTCGAGTTTTCACAATAACTAGTGGTTTTCATTTGAACCTTCCTCTATATATATATATATGTAAGTAATCGTGTATCTTGTATGTCATATAGTCGGATCTAGTCCTCTTGATTTCGTGTCTAGTATGTATCAATCGTATACTTGTATTTCTTTACAATTTATGTTATTGGACTTAGCCCAAGATATTATGATATTGGGCCCAAATAGTGTTGGGCTTAAATAGTGTTGGGCTTTTGGGCCCATGGGCTTAGCCCATAAGTTATTGATATTGGGCTTAGCCCATGTATTTAGTTTAAGCCCACTATGAATATAAGTCCATTAAAAATTATAAGCCCATTTATATAAAAATAGCCCATTAAAAAGTATAAGTCTTTCATTTTTATAAAAACATTTTTATAAAAATTTACTAATTATACTTTTTAGGTAATAAAAACATAATAGTTTTTATAAGTTTCAAAATGTCCGAATTTCGTTAATGGTAACGTAATTTTTGTGTCCGTGTCGAAAGATCGTCTAGATGTCGTATTAAGTCCTCGGATTGGTAATATGTCCATAAGTTCGTCCGTCGTCCGTTTTGACCATAATTTATGTCCGATCGTTCGTATTGTCCGTAATATGTCTTTAAGGCGTATTTATATGAAATTTTGTAACACTTTAATTATAAAGTCTCTTGAGTTTATTATTACCATTTTAATCAAGTTCCTATCTTTGATATATATAACTAATACACAAATTATTACATATCACATAACTTGTTAAAATGAACAAATATATATTTTCTCAAAAATATATATTTATCTAATCTTTTCTTTTTATAAAAACCTTTCTTTAAGATCTTTTTAAATCTTGTAAAGATTTAACCAAAAATGATAGTTTTTATAACATAATGTTTTTAAGAAAATTTGCCATATAACCTTTGTTTTAATCACTTTGCCATGTTTAATAAACATATCTTTTTCTTTTCAAATCAACATCAACAATTTATTCATAACTTTTATAAACAATATACATAAGATTTAACATAAGATTTATAACATAATCTTATCAAGATGATCTCAAAATCATGTAGGGTTTTGAACATGATCATAACATATGTTAACTAGTTCAAAAACCAAGTTTACTTCTAGTTTTAACAACTTTTATAAAAATCTCATGTTGTATGTTACTTTTTATAATCTTGTAAAAAGTCTTGTTTTTAATTAAAAACCTTAGATACTTTAATTACACCATAGATTTTGATCATCCATTAACTTTTAAATTTAAAAAAACTTTAACATATTCATGTATACTTGTTAGATCATGTTTTTATAACATCATCTAACAAGTTATACATATCTTAATCATCTCAACAAGATCAAATATGCAAATAACAAATCTTAATCACAACATAAACAACCATTTACATATCATGATTTGTATTTTTGCTTCTTTGTATCTTCATATTATTATGTATGATTATTTTGTTATTTTACTAGTTATAATAATAATCATAACATAAATAAGTAAGAAACATAAATTTAGAAGCTCACTTCTAGCTCTAGGCTAGGGATGATCTAGATGATGTTAAGATCCAAAGAAGATGAAGATCTTGTTGGTAGAAAACTCTTGGATGGATGAAAATGCTTGATTTAGCTTGCAAGTACTTTAGATCTTCTTAGGTTCCATGAAACTCCATGTTGATCATCAAAGAAAGTGATAAAATAAGATGGGTTTTTGAGGTGTTCTTGATGAAGATATGAAGATGTTGAGAGAGTTTGTGTGTGTTTGAAAAGGTGTAAAAGAGTTGTAGTGTGTGTTAGTGATTAATGAAAAGTGTTATAACTCTTCCACCTCATGACTAACTCTTCCAACAATGTTATAACCATGACAACACATCTTCCACCTCATTTTAGATAAGCATCCATTAAGTAAAAATAATAAAAAACAAAGAGTGGGGGGCCCACATGGTGGTTAACGGTTCAACATGGGGGGGGGGGTCTTTTGTGGTAAAAAAAAATGATGGTAACTTTTTGTTAAGGTTAAAAGATAAAAAGATTTAAATGTTTAGGTTTATATGTATTACCAAGTTTCAAGATGGTTCAAGACTTAAAATGATCACAAATAGGATGAAAATGATCAAAAATAATGTTCACTAGTTCACTACATATGTCAAATTGTAGTTCGGATAGTCTTTTGTCGCTCGTTCCGCAAGAAGATAGTCGAAAAGTTCGCTTATGAAAGTTGTAGGGAAACATTCGGTTATATATTTATATAATGTTCCCTATGTATTTTCATATGGAATTTGAGTTTAAACAACCCATTTTGCACTTTGTAGTAAAAATACCAATGCTGAATTTTTGCAGAAAAAACATTGAAATGGTCATTTTTGGTGCTTTTTGGCAGTTTTCGGGCAGTTTTTGTGCTATCGGACATTAGTAATATATTAGACCAAACCCTTGCATTTCCAATTAGGGTTTATTTCATAATTGATGTTGGACTTTCGTCTGAGTCCTAAAAATATCGTTACACTAGTTTCTGCGGATCCTGAGTTTTTTGTCAGCACGCTAGTTTACTAGGCACTACTCTAGTTGTTTCGATGCACTGTTTACACTGTTTCAAATGTAACCACTAAAAATGAATCATGTGCATCATAAATGAATATTCCATAAGTATTCTAAGATGTATATCTTGAAATCATGCATTTCGGATATTCTAATCACGTATTTGTATAATGTAATTCATTGCTTTAAATGTAAGTTATTTACCAGAAAGTGGCAGTTGTCACATTCTCCCCCTGTTATTGAGAATTTCATCCCGAAATTCGAGATTTGTTATTCTTTGTAGGAGTCTTCGGAAACAGGTGAGGATATTTTGCTTTCATTTGGTCTTCACGTTCCCAAGTATACTTAGGTCCATGACGAGAGTTCCAACGAACTTTTACTAACTTGATACAACTTCTCCGTGTTTTCTGAACCTTCCAGTCCGTGACCTCAACAGGTTCTTCTGTGAATTGGAGTTTGTCGTCAATGTGAATTTCATCCGCAGGGATGATAACGGTATCTTGTGTTGGACTCTTTCTAAGATTCGACACATGAAACGTGTGGTGCACACTGCTAAGTTCATCTGGTAACTTCAACTTGTAGGCAACAGTGCCAATCTTTTATAAGATTTCAAATGGTCCAATGTAACGTGGGTTTAGCTTTCCACGTCTACCGAACCTCGCTACGCCTTTCCAAGGCGAGACTTTCAACAAGACTTTGTCTCCGACCTCGAAAGATAATTGTTTTCGCTTTTTGTTTGCGTAGCTCTTTTGTCGATCGCGAGCCGCCTTGATACGGTCTCGGATCTGGAAAATTTTATCCGTAGTCTCTTGGACTAGCTCCAGACCAATTAACTGACTATCGCCTGTTTCCGCCCAACATAACGGAGAGCGACACTTTCGACCAAAAAGAGCTTCAAACGGTGCAGCTTGTATACTAGTATGGTAGCTGTTATTGTAGGAAAACTCAACTAAAGGTAGATGAGTATCCCAATTGCCGCCTAAATCCATAACACACGCACGAAGCATATCTTCGAGTGTTTGGATTGTCCGTTCGCTCTGGCCGTCAGTTTGAGGATGAAAGGCTGTACTCAGATTTAATTGCGATCCAAAGGCCTGTTGAAATGATTTCCAAATTCTAGAAACAAAACGACCATCTCGGTCCGAAATGATTGAAATAGGTACCCCATGACGAGCCACTATTTCTCTGACATAGAGTTCCGCTAGTTTCTCAGTACTATCCTTCTCCCGAATTGGCAAGAAGTGTGCGGACTTTGTCAATCTATCGACGATTACCCATATCATGTCATGGCCTTTTGAGGTCCTGGGTAACTTCGTAATGAAGTCCATCGATATTTGCTCCCATTTCCAAACGGGAATCTCGGGTTGTTGTAACAAGCCCGAGGGTTTCTGATATTCAACCTTGATCTTCGCGTAGGTTAAGCATTTTCTGACAAAAGTCGTGATATCACCTTTGAGTTTAGGCCACCAATAGTACTCTTTCAAATCCTGGTACATTTTATCCGATCCAGGATGAATCGAGTATTTAGACCTATGTGCTTCCTCAAAAATAACATCTCGAAGGCCTCCAAAGAGTGGAACCCAAATTCGACCCATAAGGTATAAAGTTCCATCTTCTTTTGTCACTAATTGTTTTTCCATGCCTCGAAGTGTTTCAGCTTGAATATGCTCTTCCTTGAGCGCTTCTTGTTGTGCATTATGAATCCGAGTGGTAAGATCTGTGTGAATTGTCATTTCTAATGCTCGGCTCTTAGTGTTTTAACTCGCTCCTTGCAGCTCAAGGCGTCAGCTACAACATTCGCCTTGCCCGGATGATACTTGATTTCACAATCATAATCGTTTAACAATTCAACCCAACGTCGTTGACGCATATTTAATTCTTTTTGGTTGAATATGTGTTGTAGACTTTTTATGATCCGTGAAAATAGTACATTGAGTACCATATAGATAATGTCGCCATATTTTCAAAGCAAATACCACTGCGCCTAATTCAAGGTCGTGAGTGGTATAGTTCTTTTCGTGAACTTTTAGTTGGCGAGACGTGTACGCGATAACTTTTTCACATTGCATGAGTACGCAACCCAAACCTTGATGCGAAGCATCACAGTATACAACAAAATCATCGGTACCATCGGGTAATGATAAGATTGGTGCAATGCACAACTTATCTTTAAGAAGTTGAAATGATGCTTCTTGTTTCTCTCCCCAATCGAATTTCTTGTCTTTCTGTGTAAGAGAAGTTAGCGGTTGAGCAATCTTTGAAAAATTCTCAATAAATCTCCGATAATATCCCGTTAAGCCCAAAAATTGTCGCACTTCAGTAGGAGTCTTGGGCGCTTCCCAATTCTTAATCGCTTCTATCTTCGACGGGTCTACTTGAATGCCTTTCTCGTTCACTACATGCCCGAGAAATTGTACTTTGCGAATCCAAAATTCGCATTTGGAAAATTTCGCGTATAGTTTCTCCGTCTTTAGCAACTCCAAAATTGTTCTCAAATGTTGTTCATGTTCATCAGTCGATCGAGAGTATATCAAAATATCGTCAATGTACACTATGACGAATTTGTCGAGATACGGCTTGCACACGCGATTCATTAGATCCATGAAGACCGCTGGTGCATTCGTTAAGCCAAATGGCATAACGAGAAACTCGTAATGACCGTAACGAGTCCGAAAAGCCGTTTTCAGTATGCTTTCCTCTTGAATCCGTAATTGATGATACCCCGATCGTAAGTCTATCTTTGAGTATAAGCTCGACCCTTGTAGTTGATTGAATAGATCATCAATCCTCGGTAATGGATACCGATTCTTGATGGTAAGTTTATTCAACTCGCGATAATCGATGCACATCCTGAAAGTTCCGTCCTTCTTCTTTACAAACAAGACTGGAGCTCCCCAAGGCGAGTAGCTCGGTCTAATGAATCCTTTATCCAACAACTCTTGAAGTTGTGTGGATAACTCTTGCATTTCAGAAGGTGCTAACCGATATGGAGATTTAGCTACGGGTCCGGCTCCTGGTACCAAATCGATGTGAAATTCGACTTGTCGATAAGGTGGTAGTCCTGGTAAGTCTTCAGGAAAGACTTCAGGAAATTCTTTTACTATTGGAATATCTGTCAACTTTGGCCCATCAGTCTTCTTGTCCACAACATGTGCTAGAAAAGCAATACACCCTTTCCGTAAGCACTTCTGAGCTTTCATGCTATTAATGATCCGTAATGGGGTGTCTCGCTTCTCTCCATGTATCACCAGTGTCTCTTCGTTCAGTAGTGGTATGTGAATGATCTTTTCGTGGCAAACGACTTCGGCTCAATTATTAGATAGCCAATCCATGCCAACCACTACATCGAAACTACCCAACTCAACAGGTAAGAGATTGATAGCGAATTTTTGTTCTCCAAGTTGTAAGGAACACTCCGTAACAACTTCCCCTGATTCTACTAGTTTACCATTAGCCAATTCTATAGAATATGGGACATCTAGTTTACTAGATTTTAGTCCCAGAGTATTTTTAAATTCCACAGATATAAAGCTAAAATCGGCACCAGTATCAAATAATATGGATGCAAAATGATTGTTGAGGAGGAACGTACCAGTGACCACATTAGGGTCTTGGCGCTCATCCTTGGCTCTAATCACAAATGATCAACCACGAGCTTGGTTTTCTTTAAGGCAATCCCTTTTGAAGTGATCTTTGCTTCCGCATCCAAAACATCCTTGCTCACGCCCATTTCCATTCTTATTGTTATTTCTATTCTCCGTTCCTGATCTATTTCCTGATCCCAAGCATGACTCGGTACGGTGGCCAAGCTTGCCACACTTGTCACATTTCCTACAATTACCCACGTGATGATACGCACATCGCTCACACTTGGGCATAGTTCCTGAGTACTTCTTCGGGCCGGTATCATTGGTGGCTACAAACGCCTTTGCATCCCTTGCCTGAGTATTCTCTTGTTTTATGTTATAATTGTTGGGGTTGTTGTGATTTCGGTTGTTGTTATTGTTGTTGTGGTCATTGTGGTTGTAGTTGTTGGTATTGTTGTTGAGGTTGGTGTTGTTGTTGTTCCTACGCGTTCCCTTCTTGAAATTTGAGTACTTCCTTTTTCCACCATTGGAAGACTCAACATGTGCTTCTTTCTTCTCATCTCCTTTTACATTATATTTCTTCATCCTGATCGCGTCTTCATTAAGGCTCACAGCTAAAGTTACTGCCTGCGTGATAGTTGTGGGTTCTGCTGCAGTAACATGGCTTCGGATCTCAGGAGAAAGTCCCCAAATATAGCGTTCAATACGCTTGTATTCTGGTGTAACCAAATAAGGAATCACACGAGACAGGTCATGAAACCTTTGGGCATACCCGGTAATATCAGATCCGACCATAGTAAGGTTCCAAAATTCGTTCTCCAACTTCTGGAGTTCAGCACAGGAACAATAGTTTTCTCTCATCCTTTCTTTCAACTCTTCCCACGTCAATCCGTATGCTACACTATCACCCAAAGTTTGCACTTGTAAATTCCACCATGTAAGGGCCTCATTGATGAACAAGCCAGTGACATAGGTGACTTGCTGATCAATAGAGCATCTGCTCATTCTTATGGTGGAATCCGTTTTCTCCGTCCAACGAACATAAGACACAGCACCGCCTGTGCCATCATAATTGAGTGGCTTGCATTCTAGAAACTGCTTGAATGTGCATCCTGAAATAGACAAATAAACGGATTAAGAATGAGCAACCAGTGAAACGCACGAATAGATTATAAAAGGAATTGGGTAAGTTGTGACAAAACAACTAAGTGTTACCATTGGTATTGGTTCCGCCATGTCCTGGGCCTCCTGATCCGCCAGTGCCACCGCTGTGTTCGGCACGTGAGGCCTCATAGAGGGCTATAGCTTGGGAAATCCTTTCTTCTATTAGTGCATTCAATTCTGCCTCATTTGTAGGCATTGGTGGAGGTGGGGGTGGATTAGATGTTCGTGTACATGGAGGTTGTCTTCTCGGCGCCATTATTCTTCCATAAGAATATACGATTAAGTTTAGGCGTTGGTTTGTTAATAAACATTTTTACTAAGTATATAACACACATTTATAACATTAATAAAAATATAATCAAGCAATATATCCTGCGAATAGACCAAACAATACAAGCAACAAAACATGTATCATATAACGTTTAGATGCACATAGAGGATAACACCAAGTTTTCTTACATATATAACTGACAACCGATTACATGATTGTTTTTGAAAAGGAAATCAAAATAGACTCGGGCTACATCCCCCAGTCTCACTAGACTAGTACATATACAAGGTGGCAAAAATTTTCCTTCATTCCATGCGTCTTTAGCCTTTCAGTTGTCTTGAAACCTGGTGTGAGTCTATGTACACAAAACGCTGATATAGCTACCTGCCACAAAAGAAGTACCTGCAAACACAAAGTCTATGGTGGAGGAAAAACTGGTGGTGGAACCGGGAACAATGACCTGTAAACATGAGAAACCCTATCCTCCAAATCATGAACCAAATGGTGAAGGAAAACCATCTGCTGCTCGAGTGTCAAAACACGAGCAGGTAAATCAACTGGTGGTATCTGAGGTGGTAGTGGGGGTAATGGTGGTGACCCTGGTGGTGGTGGTGGAGCCTGGGTGGTGAATGAGCTGGTGGTGGTGGAGTTAGAAGTACCAAACCCTGAAGGTGAGTAAGCTCCTCCTCGAGTTCACTAACTCGATGGATAATAAAGTCTATCTGTTGCTCGAGTGTTAGCACACGAGCACGTAACTCAGTAGTAACAGCTGGGTAATGCAATGGATGGTACGGATCTGTCATGGGCATGACATGGGGTGGGGAGTGTGGCGCAATAAGAGGCTCGACAGGGACCTGTGGGATAGAGTGAAACTGCTGATAGTATAGGTCCATATCACTGGGTGGTATATGGGCATGTCCAGATGGTCCGGCCTCATCGGTATGATCAGTGCGCATGAGGCGAATGTGCTCAGGAGATATATCTGCAGCAGGGACCTGAACAGGAGCAGGGATGGTTGGCTCTGCTGGCATGACGTCATCCCCAAAGTCTGCGTTGCACTGTAGGCCAAGGGCCAGTGCAGACGAAGTAATGGATGCATAAGAGGAAGCATCTGAATCGGTATCTGCATCCGAAGAAATATCGATCACCGAGACTACTGGTGATGCAATATCTAAGATAACCACATCATAAACATCCCCGTCTCCTAAGTCATCATCTATATGCTCTACGGGAATCACCAGGACAATGTCGTCATCATCCTCGTCGAGGTCGACGAAAGGCACCATAGCAAGAGGAAGTACATCCAAAGGTATAATCTCGACTACATGTTCACCCTCCGGGTGACCTATGATAACTATGTCATTGAGTAGTGGAGGTACAACTAATACGTCATCGTCAACAATATCCCCTAGAAATGCGAATGGCTGAAAATCATCCATATCGCTATCAGATCCCGTCTCACTATCCGATGTAATGACCTGAACCTCTGGTATGTAATCATCATCTGAAGAAGGTGTCATAGGATCCACATTATCATAAATGTTGCTTCCTTCGGATGAAGACATGATATCCTGGAAAATAATTGGTTTGACGTATGTATTAATAATTAATTTTTCAATAAATATATATATATACACAAAATGTTGAAATCACATAAGTTCATTTTAAGTTATTCTATTTGTGTTATGCGGATTAACTTAATGTTTCATGTCTACCATTTAGAGACTGGGGCACTTAATGTCCTTGCTTGATTTGTATGATATGAATTTTGTTTTTGTTGTGATGGACCTTGAGAAAAAAAATTGTTTATGCAATGAAAACTCTTGTTTTTGTATAAATTGTTTTCGTGAGAGGTTCCCTAGTGATTGTAGACTAGACTCGAGAAAGAATCCTGGTTCACTACAATCGAAGCTCTGATACCAATCTATCACACCCTGCTCGTAGCGGAAGCGCGAGGTGTGATCTGTTGGTTCTCATTGCATAATGATATAAGTAAACATACTAAATGAATAAAACATACTCCATTGCCATTACCATAATTGTTCAAAAGATGTGCAAGATACATTAAGTTTATAATTTACAAACCATTCAAAGAAAATAAGTTGTTATTATTTCATACATCCAAAACGAAAGTTTTAAACATTAAGGCTTTGTCCACTAAAACACCGCAAAGCGGCAGTATAATAGATAAACCCTTCAAAAGATGGCACGGAGTCTTGATACTTGTTTCCTGAATTAGAATCCCTGACAAGGTCCACTAATTCCCTGAAATACATGTTTAAGTAGAAAAATCAACAAAGGTTGAGCGAGTTCATGCAGTTTAGTTGTGTATGATACATCCGAAATATGTAGAATGTATTTGTATTTGAATCAAATATAGTATGAAAAGCATCAATGAAATCGTGATCATTAATGTTTTGCAAGGACATTAATATGTGTGACGAAATAGGAAGCAATCCAACCCTAGACGATTTTAATTGTATCGACACCATGTCGTAGGGCAACAAACGCACTCCTAGGCAAATGAATGACCATGAGTGGGGCTCGCCAAAACCCATTAGATCTAACCCTTTTGTTCCTTGGTCCAAACTTGGATTAATGGAGCTTTAGTTATGGCCCTAATTTCTCACATGATCTAAGGTGTTTCATTCCTTGACTTAACATACTATTGTACATGTATTTTCCCCGATAGTTGTAAAGCTTGAAAAGAATTTAAGATGAAAAGGGGACATAAACTCACAGTATCGCTTCAGTGAGTAGAAGTAATTATGATTTCACGTGCGGTAGTCCTGAACAGTGTTGCGACCTACAATCGTTGTTATATTTGTTAGACACTTCGGTCTTTGTAAATAACTTGAGTACAAGTCCTGTGTCTTAAATATGTGTAAGACTTGTATGTCTTTATTGTTCGTTGAACTTTGTATTAGATGTATTTATTGTTTAACTGTTATATATATATATATATATATATATATATATATATATATATTTCCAAATATATATATATATATGTAAGTAATCGTGTATCTTGTATGTCATATAGTCGGATCTAGTCCTCTTGATTTCGTGTCTAGTATGTATCAATCGTATACTTGTATTTCTTTACAATTTATGTTATTGGACTTAGCCCAAGAAATTATGATATTGGGCCCAAATAGTGTTGGGCTTAAATAGTGTTGGGCTTTTGGGCCCATAAGTTTGGTATTGGGCTTAGCCCATAAGTTATTGATATTGGGCTTAGCCCATGTATTTAGTTTAAGCCCATTATGAATATAAGTCCATTAAAAATTATAAGCCCATTTATATAAAAATAGCCCATTAAAAAGTATAAGTCTATCATTTTTATAAAAACATTTTTATAAAAATTTACTAATTATACTTTTTAGGTAATAAAAACATAATAGTTTTAATAAGTTTCAAAATGTCCGAATTTCGTTAATGGTAACGTAATTTTTGTGTCCGTGTCGAAAGATCGTCTAGATGTCGTATTAAGTTTTCGGATTGGTAATATGTCTATAAGTTCGTCCGTCGTCCGTTTTGACCATAATTTATGTCCGATCGTTCGTATTGTCCGTAATATGTCTTTAAGGCGTATTTATATGAAATTTTGTAACACTTTAATTATAAAGTCTCTTGAGTTTATTATTACCATTTTAATCAAGTTCCTATCTTTGATATATATAACTAATACACAAATTATTACATATCAC